>PVKM010008471.1:0-38937 GCA_004027735.1 Carollia perspicillata
TCTGGCAACCACCAGTCTGTTCTCCATATCTATGAGTCTGTTTATGTTTTATTTGTTCATTTATAGTGTTCTTTAGAGTCCATATATATGTGAAATAATATGGTACTTGTTTTTCTCTAACTGACTTATTTCACTTAGCATAATACCCTTTAGGTCCATCCATGCTGTTGCAAATGGTAAGGTTTTGTTCTTTTTTAATGGCCAAGTAATAGTCCATTTTATATATGTATCATCACTTTCTTTTTTATCCTCACCAAAGGACTTTTTTTTTTCATTGCTTTTGAGAGAGAGAGAGAGAGAGAGAGAGAGAGAGAGTCATCAATGTGAGAGAGAAACATTGATCAGTTGCTTCCCATACATGCCCTGACCAGGAATCAAACCTGCAACCTATGTATGTGCCCTGACTGGGGATCAAACCCACAGCCTTTTTTGGTTAATGGGACAAAGCTCCAATCAACTTAGCCACTTGGCCAGGGCTATGTACTATCAACTTTTTATCTACTTGTCTATTAATGAGCACTTGGGTTGCTCCCATAGCTTGGCTATTGTAAATAATACTACAATGAGCATAGGGATGCATATATTCTTGAACTAGTGTTTTGGGTTTCTTTGGATATATACCCAGAACTGGAATCACTGTGTCATAAGGCAGTTTTATTTTTAACTTTTTGAAGAACCTCCATTTTGTTTTCCATGGTGTATTATAATTTTAGATGCAATGCCTGATGTTTTTTCAAGATAGCTTTACTCATAACTTAGGTCATTTTGCATGCTTATTTATAACAGATATTTTATAATGAAGGATTTAAATAATGACTATCCATATTCACCTATTTCTTATTCTAAAGAAATTATTTGTTTATTTTTAGGACCCACACTCCTTCACTAACTACCCAAGCAACTACCATGGTCTCATGGTGGGGGAGAAGGATAGGATTGCCATATTATCTTATTCCCTCCTCAGCCATAATAAAAGATTTTCCAGGGGAGCAGTAATTTTTGAAAAGCAAAATCTCCAATCCTCTTGGAAGAACTTGTTTAGTTATGATTGTTAACTGATGGTTATTGGCATCAATTCAATACCAACAGGAATCCTAAATTTGAGGTTTGTTTAAGAGGGGAACTGTATTCAGTGCAAACAGCTCAATTGTGATATAGCACAGTTGTGAGAACAGCATAGCTGTGGAACAGCTGTTATGGCTCAATTATGAAGCAGCATGGCTGCAAAACTGTATGACTGCAAGGCGGCCCTGGGATAAGACAGCCCTGGATCCAGGGCTCTCTCTACCTAGATAGCTCTGCTCTTCTCTTCTCCACTCTGGTATAAGGGACATCTTTGGAGTTTCAGCTTAGGTGGTTCAGCTCCAGCAGGGGAAACACAACTTCCAATCATTGGTGAAAAGGGAAAGGGAGCTCTCTTGAGCCAGTAGGGAGCTGACTTATATTGACAAAAGTCCCCATCCCTGGTCCTTGATTAGTCAATCCTCATGCAAATGAGGACTTCAAATCCTCACAATTTGATTGGTCCAAAAGTTACTGTCCTGATCGGGCAGGGTAGAGCCAATCTGATTGGTTGGTGAAGATGCTAATGGGGATGTAGCTGTACACCTCCAATGGATGAGGAAAGTCTCGAGTCCTATTGGCTGAAATACAATTCTAGAAACTCCTTTATAAGGGTTGGCTCAGCTGGCAGGAACACTGCAGGCAGGCAGTTCAGTACAGGAATTCCCCTGAAATGTAGTTTGCAGTTTGTGTAAGAGGCCTCTGTGTAGAAATGGCCGCTGGGGTCTGCTTTTAAGTTTGAGCCTAGTGAGCCACCAGGGGTCCTTCTTGATAGCATCTTCTTTCTCAGGGTCCACATGATTTTTTTACACAAACTTTACCTTTTTCACTAGGAATTTATCAAAATATATTTTAAAAATATAAAAGAAACCTGTTCTAAAATGAGATGTTTTATTATTCTGACAAGTTAACCATATGGCATCTATTCACTAATTCACTCCTTAATTCTCAGATTTTACTCAGCGAGAATTCCTTTGCATTTCTTTCCAACCCCACCAAGGCCCTGTTTAAATTTTTAAAAAATATTTATAAAACAAAATATATTTTAAGAAATAAACAATTTTCTCCATTTTATAGGTGCTGGACAGAAGGGTGTGAGAAGTGATGATGTGGTTTTCCCCTCCAAGCCATGGGTCAAGTCTGCACTGAAGGTAGAGAAAGATGATTTATATAGAATTTGAGAATGAAGCATTGAACTAGACTGGACTGGATTTTATTAACTACAATGAGTATGGTGAGAATTAGATAATATATGGAGCATCTTTGTCCTCAAACAGTGATGAGAAGACAAATAGTTAATTTAAGAGCAATGGGAAAAATCTCCCTCAACATTCAATGACAAGAATTCACAAATATATCCTTCCTGATACATTTCCTCCAGTTTTCTCTGCACTGATCCAGGAAATCTAAATCAAACAGTTTTTATTTGCATAATCTAAACTTGAATGATAGGTGGAATAATTTTTTTACACATCATTAAAAATCACACACAACATGGCATCACCTCTCAGAGCTCACTACTAGAGTTATATGCCCATATGCAACTTCCAGTCAAGATGGCAGCATAGGTAAACAGAGCAGGCCTCCTTTCATGACCACATCAAAATTACAACTAAAATATTGAACAACCATCACTTAGAACCATCAGAAATTGAGTTGAATGGAAGTCTGACAACTACAGAATTAAAGAAATCACATCCATTCAGACTGGTAGGAGGGGCATAGATGTGTGTGTAACAGGCTGGCCCCACATCCACATATGGTAGATAAAAATGTGGGAGGTATATCTTGGGAGCAAGAACTCCCATCTACACACAAGCTCATGCACACTAGGGTCTTAGTGCAAGGATATAAGTCCCCATAACTTCTGGCTGCAAAAACCAGTGGTGATTGAGTCAGTAAAAGAAAATGCTGGATTTCCAAGCAGTTCCCCTTAAAGAACCCACACATGGACTTACCCACACTCACTCCCTCTGAGTTCCAGCATGAGGGTACCAGCTTAAAAGGCACCAGTAGCATACAGAGAAACACTGAAGTGTCTGGCATCAAGACAGGAGCTAGAAGACAACATTCTCTCAGACAAAAAGGCAGATGGAGGCCATTGCCCCTTTTCTGAGCCCTCCCCACACAGAACCACAAACCCAGCAAGCAGGTGCCATATCTGAGATTCCATCAACCTGGCTAACACTGTTGACTGCCCTTCCTTGAAGATACCCTGAGGCTCCATTCCACCCAACTTATAGACCCACACCAAAACTGTTAACTGTGACTTTTCCATGTGAATGGTTGGTCTTGGCTCATACTTCACAAGTTCCTAAATTCTGTCATATAAGCAACAGCTGGCCTCATTGAACCCTTGGCCTCCATACTTCTGTCTAAGTGATCCAGGCCCAGCACTAGTAGTAGACAGCCTAGATTCATGCTTTAGCTTTGCCTGGGAATCTCTAAGCCCAGCACAAATACCAGAAATCTCAGATTGCTTTATAGCTCATGCAGAGTGGCCCAGGCAGAACACAGGTGGGGGCTGACCTTAGCCTACATCACCTAGGAAAATGTAGGGCCTGCGCACCCAGTGGACAGCTACAGAAACATTGGAGTACAACCACCCTGTCCCTGCACAGCTGACCCTCCACATAGGGCTGAGGTTGGTGGTCAGTGGCCACAGCCAGTCCTTGCAGCTGATTGGCCTGGGAAATTCTCATCCATTGATCAGCCAATAGCAATCAGGGCTCAACTACAAAAGGAGGGTGTACTCAGCCCACAGGAAGGGTACTTCTTGAGTACCCAGCTTGGGTAATAGGGGAGGCCGTGCAACTGGACCCTACAAGACATCTGTTATATTATGCCATACTACCAAGACATAGAGTCAAAGCAGCTCTATCTAGTACATAGAAACAAACACAGGAAGGCTGCCAAAATGAGGGAAAAAAAGAAACATGGTCCAAATGAAAGAACAGATCAAAACTCCAGAAAAAAGAACTAAACAAAAGGGAGATAAGCAATCTATCAGATTCAGAGTTCAAAACACTGTTCATAGGATGCTCAAGGAAATTAATGAGGACATCAATAGCATAAAAAAGATCCAGTCAGAAATAAAGGATAAACTAATTGAAATAAAGAACAATTTATAGTGAAACAACAGTAGAATAGATGAAGCTGAGAATCAAATCAATGATTTGGAACATAAAGAAGAAAAGAACAACTAAGCAGACAACAAGAAGAAAAATGATTAAAAAGAATGAGGATAGTGTAAGCAGTCTCTGGGACAACTTGAAGAGGTCCAACATTTTCCTCATAGGGGTACCTGAAGGAGAAGAGAAACAGCAAGAAATTGGAAGTCTATTTGAAAAAGTAATGAAAAAAAAAACTTCCCTAATTTGGTGAAAGAAATAGACATGCAAGTCCAGGAATCACAGAGAGTCCCGAACAAGATGGATGCAGAAAGGCCCACTCCAAGATGCATCATAAAATCCTAAAGGTTAAAGATAAAGAGAGAATCTTAAAAACAACAAGAGAAAAGAAGTTAGTTACCTACAAGAGAGTTTCCACACGACTGTCAACTGATTTCTTAAAGGAAACTTTGCAGGTTAGAAGGGATTGGCAAGAAATATTCAAAGTCATGAAGCGGGGACCTACAACCAAGATTGTTCTATCCAGCAAAGCTATCATTTAGAATCAAAGTAGTTCCAAGATAAGAAAAAGAGGTTCCCAGATAAGAGGTTCCCAGATAAGAAAAAAACTAAAATAGTTCATCAAATGTTAAAGAAACTTATTTAAGAAAAAGGAAGATCAAAACAATGAACAATAAAATGACAATAACTATATATCTCTCAGCAATTGAATCTAAAAAACAAACTAAGACAAGAAGAACAGAGACAGAATCATCGATCTGGAGAAGGTTTTGATGGTTGCCAGATGAGGGGGGCTGTGGGGGGATGGGTGAAGAACTGAGGGGATTAAGAAGTACAAATAGGTGGTTACAGAATAGCCATGGGGATGTACAGTACAGTATAGGAAATGGAGTAGCCAAAGAACTTACATGCGTGACCCATGGATATGATCAATGGTGGGGGAATTGCTTTAGAGAGTGGGGGATGCTGGGTGGAGGGAGGCAAAGGGAGGGGAATTAGAACAACTGTAATAGCATAATCAATAAAATATAATTTTTAAAAATCCACCCTGGCTGGTGTAGCTCAGTAGACTGAGCTCGGGCCTGCGAACCAAACAACCGCAGTTCATTTCCCAGTCAGGGCACATGCCTGGGTTGCAGGCCAGTTTCCAGCAGGGGACGCATGAGAGGCAACCACACATTGATGTTTCTTTCCCTCTCTCCTTCCCTTCCCCTCTAAAGATAAATAAAATCTTTAAAAAAATCCCCACATGAATAAAATAAGGGTTGTTGCCCACTCTCAAATCAGTACTAAAGAGAAAGTGTGCTTTGCCCCTCTCCACAGCCTTCTCCATACATCATTTCTCAAAGCTCTAGCTTTACAGGGAGTTATAGTGCATCCTAGATTGAAGTGTTTAATGAGTGGAAGAATTAAACAAAAACAAAAGAGCCATCACAAACTTCAAATTAAGGGATCAGCAAAACCCCTGTTGGTTTAAAAATCCCATTCAACCTTGCCAATACACTAATTAATATAATAAAACACACAAAGATCTTGCTTAACATTAAGCCAGCAGGCTTCCCACGGCTTGCTGCCCACTCTATGAGCATGCATCTGCTGAGAATGTAACCAATTGTCTCTTTGGGAGGTTAAAGGAAGGGAGGGGAAATTGCTTTGGCAGAGAGTCGAACAGTTAACTATGCCTCTTTTGAAAATAGAATTCTTATCCTGTTTTTAATGCCAAGCACATATAATGTCAAGTAAATTTGTCTTGATACAAAACATGTCAGAACTGCAGCAAGCGGATGAAAGTGAGTGCTACCATTCACATTAACAAAAATAAGAGAAAAAGTCTGTATACAATTAATCTCATAGTGTTGACCAATATTTGAAAATTTTCTTCTTTTTAACTTTCTTTCTTCTCTTATGACTAGAACAGAGCTTGACACATATTTGGCACTCAATAAATATGTGTTTGATAACTCTAGTTAATAAACAAGACACCTGTGACATTCCACAGTCATGGTTAATATTAACGATTCACTGTTAGTTCTTGATGCCCAAACTCAGAGGCCAAACATCTTGCCTTGCTTTGTTCAGTCAGTAGTCATTTGTCATGCTCATCACCGTTCTAGGCACAATACACAATATTTTTTAAAAAATCAGTTTTCTTAAGCAGCTTACATTCCTGTTTGCAAGAAAAAAATGTACAGATAGTGAAAATTAAATAACAGTACAGAGAAATAAGAAGTGAGTGATACAGGAATATACTGCTGTACTTCCATTACTGATTCTTTATAAATAGTAAAAGATGCCACTGGTTAAGCATTTTCTATGGGCTAGACACTGTAGTAGATGGTTTAGCTACATGATTTCATTTAGTTCTCACAACTTTGCTTCAGATTAGGTTTTACAATCCCTAATTTTATAGAAAACATGTACTCAGAGAGGTTACTCCAGGAGATGCTGTTAATAAAAGACAAAGCTTAAGATTCCAGTGGTCTTACTTCAAAGATTATACCCTTTCCAAGGTGTCATGCTGTCTTCCTGTTTTTAAAATTTATGAAATATGTTTACGCCCCTTTTTGAGGCTACAGAAATACTTAGGAGATGCAGTTTGGATACTGAATTCTGGAATTGCTTGGACATCTTGAAAATTTTAGAAAGGGAACAATAGTCCAAGAATTTGAAATTATATCTTGGATTATTCAGGGAAATTTGTGTTCTCCGTTCACAGTGTATGTGTGAAAATCAAAGATTACTTAAAGAATAGGCAGGAAATTTCCATAAAAGACAGATGAGATTTTTGAACCATGCCTTAGAGGAATCTAAAGTAAGATTCAACTCTTGCACTCAGGGAGCTAATGGTCAAGAAAGTTATAAAAAACAGGCATTTGTATAAGATAAAGACACTTAGAATTAAGTGGGTTTCTGTTAGCACAACTAAAGCATTGGTTTTCTACTTCAGTAATTAGTTGTAGTTGGCCTCAGGCAAGGTTCTAAATAACCACTGTGACTCCTCTTCAAAACATCCTGCATTTTACTACAAAGTAAAAAGTAAGCTTGTAATAACTCCATGGGCCAAGGAAACTCTTCAGAATTATATTTTGGACTGCTCATAAGATTAAAGACAGAATTTGTAATTCTGTTATACATAATTTCAAGTAATAAAAGTAAAACATAATAATAAAAATTCTAGCAATAAAAAATTTATAAAGCTTAAAGTAAAAGCCACTCTTCCCCTTAACCTTCCTCCCCCAGAATCCTTCCATTCACTCATTATTCAACAGACATTTATTGTGTACCTACTATATGCCAGGCAATGTCCTACCTAGACTCTTGGACAACTCATGAACAAAATAGACTAATATCCTTATTCTCATTAATTTTACATTCTAAAGATAGTCAACAAGTAATACATATTTAAATTATGTGATACATTAGAGGGTGCTAAGTTTTATGGAAAAACCAAGTAACACAAGACAAGTACAAAAGGGGGATTAGGAATGCAAGCTGGTAGGGTACAATTTTAAGCAGAGAATCCAAAGTACGTCTCATTGAGAAGTGCCATTGTCTGTGCAAATCCCAATATATACTCAACCATCATTATTTTTACAAACATAAGATCATATTCTGGCACTGCTTTTTTCAGTTCAAGAATAGATTGTGGGCATAATTCCGTGTCATTATGTGGATCTGCATCATTCTTTTTAGTCATTGCACGGTTATTTCATTTTATTTATGTGCATCTTTTTGCTACACCTTCATGAACACTAGGTATTATCATTTCATTTAAATATTTGCCAATGATTGATTTTTTAAGCAAAAAAAACTCTTGCAAAATATTTGCAGTTCTCTGATTATTATATTATCATATGTTTATTGTTCACTGATTTACAAAGTCAAAATATATTTTATTCATAATATACTTGAATATTTATCAAGTATTTGATTCTAAAATTGTCTCCTATCGAGTGCTCTGAATATTTATTAATATTAACAAAATACTATTACTAAATTAAATGTCCTCATAGTAATATTCTTCTAGATGTTTTGACCTCTCACTAGTCCTAGAACCTTAACTTTCTCTTGTCCTATAAACCTTAAGTATGTTGTTGAACTTGACTCTTAGTTTATTCTCACAGCCCCTATTACATTCTATCAAAGACATCACTAGTTGTTCAACAAACTGGATTATGACCCAAAAAAGAAAAAAAGAAACTTCTTAAAAATACTAAAGTGGGGCTTTATTATCCATGGGTCAAGGAAACTCCTCAGAATGATATTTGGGACTGTTCATAAGTTTTTTTTAAAGATTTTTTAAGTTTAAAAAAAATTAAGATTTTATTTATTTATCTTTAGAGGGGGAAGGGAAGGAGAGAGGGAGAGAAACATCAATGTATGGTTGCCTCTCATGTGTCCCCTGCTGGGAACTGGGCTGTAACCCAGGCATGTGCCCTGACTGAGAATCGAACCTCGATCCTCTAGCTCACAGGCCTGCGCTCAATCCACTGAGCTACACCAGCCAGGGTTGTTCATAAGATTTTTAAAGGAGATCTAGCCAGATTAAAGACTAATGGGGAGAAATACAGTATTTGCCTTGTATTTTACCTCTTCTCCCTCATCCTGGGTTTTCTTTCACCCATACTTTTGTGTTAGTTTAAGCATTATTATATCCCCTGCTATAATCTTCTATACTGCACGATTCAACTTTGTCTGGCACACAGGAAAATCACCAAGTAAAGTCAGAGCAGGACACAAAATTAAGGGTGAAGCCTAAGTACTATAGGCAGCAAGAACTCTGCCTGTGTCCACTCTTGCCCTACAATAATCCATTGCCTAAACAGTAGTGAGGATGAGAATGTGGCTACAAGAAAAAATAAGTTCATAATATTTACTTTCTTAATGGCTTTCCATTACACTTAAAATATAAAGTCCTTACACTGGCCTATAAAGCCCTACAAGATCTAGCCCCTGGCTGCATATATGACCCCTTCTCTGACTTCTCTCATCTGTCACTACATTCTAGCTAAACTTGCTTTTTTCCCCTATTTCTCAGCAGACCAAGTTGCTTCTCACTGTAGGACCTTTCATTCGTGTGTTTTCCTCTGGCTTCAACATTCCCTGAGAAGTCACATGATAAGATCTTTCATTAGCACTTGGTAGACTGTGGATAAATATTTGTTGAATGAATAAAGGAAGACAGTGGTAAATATCATATGTCAATTAATTCAGCTAACTCTTTTGGATCATCTATTATGTGCTTGGTGTTGGTAATAACAAAGATGAACATAAGTTACACACTTACATTCGTCTTCTTTCAGTAGAAAAAGGACTTGTTTTAAATGCTTATGGAAATCTTAAAATACCAATTTGCAAATACCAACTTCAACATAGTATTTCTAAATCAAGAATTAAATTAATATAGGAACAAATGAACAATAAAGCTTACATTTAAAGACCTTTTCCCATTTTGTAATTTGATTTTGCAAAAAAGAAGAAAAAGATTTCAGGCTAAATGACCTAAGCCTTCAAATGCAAAGTAGAACACATCTTCTATTGAAGTAGGGGAGTCAAGGATCTGAGGGCCTGAGCCTGTGGGGAAATTTTGGAGATCCACAATGGAGGAAGTGAGAATAATTTAAGAAGATGTGAAAGTGATCAAGTGGAAATTTGCAGTAATCCCCATCAAAAGAGTTTTATTCAGCTACAGGATAAAGAGAAAAATGGAGGTGTTCTGGCTTTGAAGGTAACTAATAGAAATAGCAAGTGGACAAAAAAGTCAAGGACCCTTGGGAAAGTAGAAGTACATAAAATAAACTCCTGTGTTCTCGTTGTCTATCTTCAGTAATTATCTCCTTATGGCCAATCTTGCTTTACTTATATCTCCACACTGTCCAACTCATTAGATTGTTTTGAAGCAAATCCCAGATATATTATTTTACCTGGATATTAGTGCATATCTCTAAAAGATAAGGGCTTTTTAAAAAAACATAATCACAATACCATTGTTACACCTGAAACATGAACAATAATTCTTAATATAAATATTCACTTCATGTTCAAGTTACTCAAATTGCCTCATAATTTTTTATAGTTGTCTCACTTAGTTCAGACTCCTACCAAAATTCACATGTTGCTTGTGGTTTATAGGTCTCTTAAGTTTCTTCATAGTTCTCCCTGCAACTCTGTTTCTTTGCAATTTGTTGCTGAAGAAACTAGAAGTAGGAAAGGAGACCAGACATGCATCCGGGCGGGGGCTAGATTTTGTAGGGCTTTATAAGCCATTGTAAGAACTTTGGGATTTAATTGCAATGGAAAGCCGTTAAGAAAACTATTGTGATCTCCTTTTTTTAATTTTCATTCTGGCTGCTGTGTAGACAATAGATTTTTGTGGGAAAGAGTGGAAACAGGCAGACTTATTGCCATTTCCAGAGTTTAGGCACTACCCTTAATCTTGTGTCCCGAAATCATGCCTTCTCATGAAGATTATTCTATTTTTCCAGATAATCAATGACTACATTGGGTGTAGATATTTTCTACCATGTAGCTCTCTTTGAGACAAGAGACAATCTTCTTTTCAGGGTTCCTGATAATAACCATGAGCAAACATAGCAGATTAATCTTAGCATAGCAAAGAATGAGTCTTCACTTGCTCTGAAGTGCTCCCCTCTGTGCAGAGACAAAGTGGACCTCGGCCAGACTCGCCAGTGGGAACTGACTGCCACTGTTAGCAGCTTGCAGTACAAGCCTCACTGAGTCTGCTTGAGTTGGCAGCATTGAAAGAAACTCAGCCCTTGTTAATTTATAAAAACCAAATGCCCCATCTTGTTTTTTCCAAATTCCACTTCAAAATAAAATGAACGTTTCTTATTCTATTGAGTGTTGCAAATAGAACTCAAAGATGTAATGAAACACATTTTTTAAAGAAAATTAATATGGAAGCTTTGGGGTTTGCCTGCTGCCAATAATATCTGAAATGTAAGTGCCAGAAATGGGCCTTTCCTAAGTCAGGGAAAAAATTGTTTTATTCTTCTGTTTACAAAGATTAAATTTTCCAGTATCTCCTAGAAAGCATAATAATTTTTGTCACTCTAAATTATTTTTATAAAGGTATTTCTTGCTCATCATTTCCATCAGAACCTTCTTGCATAGTCACAATGACAAGCCAAATAAGGTGCTGGTTGAGTAGACTTCCACGTCAGACTGCTTGAGTTTGAATTTCAGCCCTGTCCCTTTCTTAATTGTGCGACCTTAGGCAAGTTACTTAACTTCTTGGAGTTCCGGTTTCCATCTCTTAAAAGTGGATATAGTAATAGGACGATGCCATAGGCTTGTAATGAGGACTAAGTATGTTTTTTGAATTTGAACACTAACAATAGCTAATGTGATAAAGTGTTAAGTATTACTAGCTCCCTCCACAGCTTTAAAATGTTGTTGAAGATATGATTTGTTTAGTTTAATTAAGTGCCCAATTCAGTGGTTTTTGGTATATTCACAAAGTTGTGCAACCATCACCACTATCTAATGCCAGGACATTTTCATCAATGCACAAAGAAACTCACATATATTACCAGTCACTCCCCACTCCCTGACAACCACTAACTACTCTTAGTCTCTATAATTTGTCTGTTCTGAATATTACATGTAGATGGAATCATAAAATATGTGGTCTTTTATGTCTGATTTCTTTCACTTAGCATAATATTTTCAAGGTTCATCCATTTCACAGCCTATACCAGTACTTTATTTATTTTTATGGCTAAATAATATTTCTTGTATGGACATACTGCATTTTGTTTATCTGTTTGCCAGATGATGGACATTTGGGTTGTTTCCACTTGGAGAGCTATTATGAATAATGCTGCTATGAATATTTACATGCAAACTTTTGTATAAACATGCTTTCAGTTCTCTTGGGTAAATGCCAAGGAGTGGAACTGCCAAACTGTTTTTCCAAGGTGCTTATACCATTTTATATTCCCACCAGCAACACGTGATGATTCCAACTTCTCTTCCTTCTTGTCAACACTGGTTATTGCTTGTCTTGATGATAGCCATACTAGTGAGTATGAAGTGGTAACTTATTGAGGTTTTGATCGCAACTTTGCTAATGATGTTAAGCATCTTTCCATATGCTTATTGTCCATTTCTATATCGTTTCTGGAGAAATCATTCAAGTCCTCTGATGATTTTAAAATTGGGTTTTTAGTCTTTTTATTGTGGGGTTGTAGGTATTATTTATACACTCAGGACAAGTCTCTTATCAAATACATGATTTGCAAATATTTTCTCCCATTCTGTGAGCTGTCTTTCTTGATAGTGTCCTTTGAAGCACAATTTTTATTGTTGACAAAACCCAATCTTTAAAAAATATTAAGATTTTATTTATTTATCTTTAGAGGGGAAGGGAAGGAGAGAGGGAGAGAAACATCAATGTATGATTGCCTCTCATGAGTCCCCTGGTGGGAACTGGCCTGCAACCCAGGCATGTGCCCTGATTGGGAATCAAACCACAATTGTTTGGTTTACAGGCCCACACTCAATCCACTGAGCTACACCAGCCAGAACAAACTTTTCTATTATTATATTGTTATCCCAATTTAACCCCCTTTTCCCTCCTCTGCCCATCCCACCTCCTGCTCCCAAAATTAATCCACACACCATTGTCCATGTCCATGGGTCATTCATACATGTTCCTTGACTAGTCCCTTCCTGTTCTTTCCACCATTATCCTCCACCCACCTCTGGGTGTTGTTATTCTGTTCCACGTTTCCATGCCTCTGGTTCTATTTTACTAGTTAGTTAATTTTTTTCATTAAATCCCTCTTATAGTTGAGATCATATAGTATTATAGTATTTCACTGACTGGCTTATTTCACTTAGCATAATATTCTCCAGATCCATCCATGCTGTCACGAAATTTAGGAGCTCCTTCTTTTCTTCTGCTGTGTAGTATTCCATTGTGTAAATATACCACAGTTTTTTGATCCACTCATTTACTGATGGACACTTCAGCTGTTTCTAGCACTTGGCTATTGTAAATAGTGCTGCTATGAACATAGGGGTGCTTAGGTTCTTTTGAATTGGTGATTCAGGACTCTTAGTGTATATTCCCAGCAGTGGAATCACTGAGTCAAAAGGAAGTTCCATTTTTAGTCTTTTAAGGACATTCCATACTGTTTTTCCACAATGGTTGCACCAGTCTACATTCCCACCAACAGTAAACTAGGATTCCCCTTTCCCCACATCCTTACCAGCACTTGTTGTTTATTGGTTTATTGATGATGGCCATTTTGACAGATGTGAGGGAATATCTCATTGTGGTTTTAATTTTCATCTCTCTGATGGCTAGTGATGTTGAGCATATTTTTGTATCTCTAAGGGCCACGTGTATAACCCACCTTGGAGTAGTGTCTACTCAGGTCCTTTGCCCATTTTTAAATTGGATTGTCTTTCTGGTGTTGAGTCATGAGTTCATTACATATTTTAGAGGTTAAACCCTTGTCTGATGTATCTTTAGCAAATATATTCCCCCATGTGCTCAGTTCCCTTTTCATTTTGATGATAATTTCCTTGGCCATGCAGAAGCCAAGAATGTTAGATGACTAATGGCCAGAAATGTGGATTTGTGAGGCTGGAGCGAGGAGAAGTAGTAAGAGTGCTGAATAAAAACGAGGCATAGAAAGGGAAATAATAAAATTTAAAACAAAAATAAGAAGGACAAATGCAAAATGAAGTAAAAGAAGGGAGGAGTAAAATATGAGATTTGAAATAAACTAAAATTAAAAAATAGTGAAATAATAGGAACAAACTTGAAGAAAAAGGGAAAAATGTTAAAAAGCTGTGCAAGAGAGAAAAATAACTGAAATAATGATGAAGACCACAATGAAATTCATCTCAGCAGAGTCTACAGTTTGCCACTGTGTTCTTTCTGGATCAGCCCCTAGTAATGTCAGATGGTGTCCTAGTCTCACCCTCGGCAGCCCGTTTGGATCTACAAGTGATCCACAGTCTATGGCTGTCTCCTTCAGCCTTGCTGGTCCCCCAGTTATGCTCTGCCATCTTTCCATCAGCACAAGGCCCAGGAGTGGTTCATCTAGTTATCTTTTTAAAGAACAAGCTCTTAGATTCATTGATCTTTCTTATTTTTAAAAATCACTTGTTATATTTCATTGATTTCTGCTCTGATCTTTATTATTTCCTTCATTCTACTCACTTTAGGCTTTATTTGTTGTTCTTTTTAAGTTCCTTTAAATGTGAAGTCAGATTGTTTAGTTGAGCTTTTTTTGTTTTTTTATTTTATTTTATTTTATTTTTTAGATAGGTTTGTAATGCTATAAATTTCCCTCTTAGAATTGCTTTCTCTGTGCCCCACAGATTTTGGATTGTTGTGTCCTCATTTTCATTTGTTTCAAGTTATCTTTTGTTTCTTCTTTGATCTCATTGTTGACCCATTCACCATTTAACAACATGTTACTTAGCTTCCATATCTTTGCATGTTTTTCAATGTTCTTCTTGTGCAGATTTCTAGTTTCCTAATATTGTGGTCAGAGAAGATGCTTGACATGATTTCAAACTTCTTAAATTCATTGAGACTTGTTTTGTGTCCTAAAATGTGATATATCCTAGAAATTGTTCCATGTACACTTGAAAAATATGTACATCCATTGCATTGGAATACAATGTTCTGCAAGTATCAATTAAATCCATTTGATCTACTGTGTCATTTAAGGCCACTGTGTCCTTGTTTATTTTTGTCTTGTTTATTTTGAAGTCAATGGGGTGTTAAAATCCCTGACTATGATTGTGTTTCTGTTGCTCTCCCCCTTCATGTCAATCAAGATTTGCTTCACATATTTAGGTGCTCCTATGTTGGGTGGGTAAATGTTTACTAGGATTATATCTTCTTGTTAGATTGTTTCCTTTATCATTACAGAGTATCCTTGTTTGTCTCTAACTATAGCCTTGGTTTTAAAGTCTATTTTGTCAGATGTAAGTACTGCTACCCCAGCTTTTTCCCCCATTCCATTTGTATGAAATATCTTTTCCCATCCTTTTACTTTTAGTCTGTGTGTATCTTCCCATTGGAGATGGATCCTTGAGGGCAGCACATCTATGGACTTTGTTTTCTTATTCATTCAGCTACCCTATGTCTTTTGGTTGGAGCACTTAAGTCATTCACATTTAATGTGATTATTGTTAGATTATTTTCCTCTCTTTTTTTCTTTTTCTCCATCCTCCTCCTCCTTCTTCTCCTTCTTTTTCTTCTTCTTAAAGCAAGCCCTTTACCATTTGTTGCAGTACTAGTTTGGTATTAAAAAAATTCCTTTAGCTTTTTCTTGTCTGGAAAGCTCCTTATTTCTCCTTCGATTTTAAATGATAGCTTTGCTGGGTAAAGTAGCCTTGGCTGTAAGTCCTTGCCTTTCATCACCTTGAATATTTCATGCCACTCCCTCCTGGTCTGAAATGTTTCTGTTGAGAAATCAGATGACAGTCTAATTGGTGTTCCCTTGTATGTAACTACCTGCTTTAGTCTTATGGCTTTTAGGATTCTCTACTTGTCTTTAAGCCTTATCATTTTAATTATTATCTGTCTTAATCTAGGCTTCTTTGGGTCCAATTTGTTTGTGACTCTCTGAGGTTCCTGTACTTGTGTGTTGTTTTTCTTCACCAGATTAGGGAGGTTTTTGTCATTATTTCTTCAAATAAATTCTCAATCTCTTGCTTACTCTCTTCTCCTTCTTGTATTCCCATGATGGGGATGTGCTGCACTTCATATTGTCCCAAATGTTTCTTAAATGCTCCCTTTTTAAAAAAAATTCCTTTTTCTTTTGGCTGCTCTGCCTGGGTGTTTTTCTCCACTTTGTCTTCCAAATCACTGATTCAATCTTCTGCCTCATATAACCTACTCTTTATTCCTTCCAGTGTATTATTTATATCAGATATAGCATTCTTCATTTCTGATTGGTCTTTTTTATGTGTATTTTTTCATGCTATTGAGAAGCCTTATAATCATTATGCTAAACCAGAGGTCCCCAACCTTTTTGGCACCCAAGACTGGTGTCATGGAAGACAATTTTTCCATGGACCAAGGGGCAGGAGAGACAGGAGACAGAGTTCAGGCAGTAATTTGAGTGAAGCTTGCTCAGTCACCTGTCACTCACTTCCTGCTGTTTCACCGAGTTTCTAACAGGTTCTGGACAGGTACTAGTCTATGGCCTGGTGGTAGGGGACCCCTGCTCTAAACTTTCTGTTGATAAACTCCTTGCTTCCATTTCATCAAGTTGTTCTTCTGGAGAATGCTCTTGTTCTTTCATTTGAGGGTACTTCTTTGTCTTCTCATTTATGCTGCTGCTTTGTATTTTCTGCCTTAGTTGTTAAACTGGTCAGTGATTATAGCCTCAAGCTGTAACCAGCAGCCCCACATTGTGGGGCAAAGTATTGTTTTGGGCAGGGCTATTGCCTCCCCTCAGGCTTATGCCGCTTGGAGAGGTATGTTCTACCTGAGAAAGATGGCCTTTATTACATTGTGGTGAAGTGGTTTCTTCTATCTGTTGTTGGTTATAAGGCTTCTCTCCAGCAATTGTTCAGTTGGTTATTCAGGATGATTTCTCTCCAATTTAGTTGTAATTCCACATTGGTTCTGGGAAAAGGTTAGTGTAACTTCCACTTACTCCTCTGACATCTTAGGACTCCCTAACCTGATTGATTTTCATTTGTTTAACTACCCTCGTATTCTGGGGATAAATCCCACTTGGTCATGGTATATAATCTTTTTAAATGATGGTGACTTCAGTTCACTAGTATTTTATTGAGGATTTTTGCAAAACCAAAAGATATTGGTTTTAAAGAGATTTCTTCTTTTATGATGTCTTTGTTGGTATCAGATTAATACTAGCTTCATAGAAGAAATTTAGAAGTTGAGATGGATCTAGGAATCAGTCCATTCATGTAGGTTATCTATGCCTATATGGCATATCATTGTCATAGTATTGTCATATAATCCTTTTATTTCTGTAAGGTTGGTAGTAATGTCCCTGCTTCCATTTGTGATTTTAGTCTTACTTCTTTTGTTCTTGGTCAGTTTTGCTTAATCTTTGTCATTTTATTAATATATATTTTTAAAAACTTTGTTTCTGTGACTTTATCTTTTGTTTTTTATCTATTTCACATAATTCCATTCATTTATTATTTCTTTCCCTCTGTTTGCTATCAGTTTAATTTTCTCTTTGTTTTCTAGTTCCTTAAGGTATATAATTCAGTTATTAATTTAAGATCTTCCTTTTTTTTCTGTTTTTAATTTTTTTTCAAGAGCTGTAAAACAACTCTTCCCCCGCCCCTTTTTTTGAATACAGACAACTGCTGGTATAATTATTTTCCTGCTCTAAGAAGATGTTTGTTGAGAAATCATCAAGGACTAAACATCTGGACTGTAAGATGTAGAGATTAGAATTCCAGTACCTAAATGTTGTTAACGGGACACAGACTTTATTTCCAAAGGGGGAGTAAGAACAAAACTCATCACTATCAATGTTAAATTTGTATTATTATCTTCAATACACCAACTAAGAACTACCAAGCTTAACATTATTTTCAGAAGTAGAGTATAAATGATAAATATATATGATAATGTACCACTCCATTAATTTCTACCTGTAGATCAGCCACTATTTTTTATGCCCTTTTAATATATTTAACTCAGTCTAATGATTTGTTTACTTAGCCAAAAGTTGTATCAGTATCAGTGTATCAGTGGTTTGTTAGGCCTTCCCATGAAATAAATTACACCTAGGCTAACTTTCTTTTCTCCTAATTATTTTGTTTTTTTAAACACTTTTTGAAGAGAATTTCTACTGATAACAGCTAAGTAAACAATTTTTTAAAAGAAATATGTGATTCAAAATGGTAGCAGATTAGGTAGAAGGTATACTCACCTCCCAGGATCAAACTTGAGTTACAACTAAACTATAGAATAATCATTCTGAATAACCAACTGAAGACTAGCTGAATAGAAGTCTTTTAACCAAGGAGTTACAGAAGAAGCCACATTGAGACTGGTAGAAAGGGCAGAGACATGGAAAGGGCTTGCCCCACTCCCACAGGTGGCACTTGAGGAATATCTCAGCTGTAGGTGTGATCCCACTGAGGAGTGTAGGTTCTAAACCCCAAGCCAGGATCCCCAGCCCAGAGCACCAGAGCCAGGAAGAGGTGCCCACATAACATCCGACCATGAAGAACAGTGGGGTTTCTGTTCGCCAGGAGGAGACAGAAGTCAGCTAGAGAAATAGGTGCCCATTTAAATGGCCAGTGCACAAATTTGTATCACAGCCACTCACCCTATGCTCCAGTGAAGGGAGGGCAGAGTAAAAACAGTCATACAAATATAGGCAGTTTCTTTCAGTGAATGAGCCTAACAGGCCGCCATCAGGTAGAGGTAGGCAAAAGCAGTTATCAGGGTGCTTCGGAATTTTGCTGACCTGTCCCCAGGCCTAGAGCTAGTAAGAGCCAGCCTTGGTGAAAAGGCAGGTTCTTCCCTTGTGTACCCAGGCCCATAGAGGTAGCCACAAACTATGGGTTACTTGTAAGTCAAAACAGGTTGCCCAGGGCCAGTCACTTGAAGCATATGTCAGTACCAGAGAGCCTCCCAAGAGGCCCAGAATCAACAAGCCCAGTGGCCAGCTTCTGACAACATCAAAAGAGGATCCAATAAGATTCATAGGCAGCATATCCAAAGGGACATCTCAGCAGGCACCAAACCCTGCTGAGGGAATTCCACTTTGTGTGGTCAGCTTCTGCACAGCAGCTCCCATGCCGTGGTCAGGGTTGAGCCTCACAGTCAGCCAGCCTGAGGGTTGATCCCATGTATGAGTGGGCCAATAGCAATCAAGGCTCAATTACAACAGGAGGCCCCACATACCCTACACAAGGGACATTTTTTAGACCATCCAGTGCAGGTAATCAAGGAGACTGCACCACTGGATCTGATAGGACACCTACTACATAAGGCCACCCCCCAATACTAGGCGTCATAGCACATCTATTACTTGGAAGAAGCCCAAGTGTCCATCAGTAGATAAGTAGATAAAAAAGCTTTGGTACATTTACAAAATGGAATACCATGCTGCCATCAAAAAGAAGGAAATCTCACCTTTTCCAACATCATGGATGGACCCAGAGAGCATTATGCTAAGTGAAGTTAGCTAGTCAGAAAAAGGCAAATACCATATAAATTTACATATATGTGGAATCTAATGAACAAAATAAACTAACAAGCAAAATAGAAACAGATTCATTGACAGAGGACAGACTGACAGTGGTCAGAGGGGTGAGGGGTTGCAAAGCTGATAAAAAAGGTGAAGGATTAAGTGCATGACAATAGTGTGGTGATTATCAGAGGGAAATGGAGGTAAGGGGTGGTGGAGGAGGGTATAGGGGGAGAAATGGTGATGAAGGAGACTTGACTTGGGGTGGTGAACACACAATACAATATACAGAAGATGTGTTATAGAATTGTACATGTGAAACCTATATAATTTCATTAACCAATATCACCTCAATATATTCAATAAAAAAGAAAGAAAGAAAGAAATATGTACTGGCAAAGTACCTTGCCATTTAAGTCCCAGCTCAAATACCACTTGCTTTTCTTTGAAACCTTTTCTGATCATCCAGAAAATTATGTCTCCATAATCTTCAAAAATCTTATCATAGGATTTGCCATGTTTCATTGTTATTGTCTGTGTGCTTCTAGCGTCTTCCCCAGCAGGCTGTTAAACTGTCAGTTCTGGGAGGGTGAGGCACATGCTTTATTCATCACTGTATCACCAGAGCCTGACTCAGTGCCTGGGAGGAAACACTATGTTCATCAGGGAACATGGTTACCAGCCAGTTCTGGGATTTTAGCCATGAGCATTTGTGGCACTGTGGAAGTTTGTTTCACATCTGTTGCCTTCTTGTTTGCTCTCCTGTTATGACAGTGTTTGGGACTGTGGTTGTCATCTTCACTTTAAAATTAGGACAGAGTACAGAGAAGTTAGGTAACTTTCCAAAAGTTGCACTGTGAATAAAAGTCTGGGCTATAAATAAAAGTTTAGAATGCTGATGTCCAGTCATCAGCATTCTAAAACGATGTGCTCTTTCCTGAGGCTGCTCCTGTAAGGTGTCAATTAACAAATCAAGTTCATGCTTTTTCCTACCGTAAGGCAAATATTCCTTAAGTAAATGGAAAAGTGATGAATTCTACATAAAACCATAGAAGAAAGCCTACTGTGGTTTTAAGCTTTCCCTTTAACCTAGTGTCAAAGCTAACTTAGAGAGAGCCATTTGTTTCCATTCCTTCCACCTTGGAGAAAGAGCACTTCCTTGACCCCTGCTCCTTTAACATTTTCCAGCAGAGGGAGCTTCAGGTGTTTTACAACTACCTGTTACCATCCTGCCTTTATTTCCTCCCTCTCCACCTAGCCCAGAAACTTGAGTTTTGTGGCTAATTCTGGTGCTAAGTCATTGGACAGGCCCTGGCTTTCCCCTAGGATTGCATTAGAAGCTGCTAGGGTCTGAAAAACCTGAAGAGAGAGACTCTGTATTTTTATCACACATCTCCATATTCACTTAAGGAGGTCATACTTAAGTATACAACATGAAGTATAGAGCATAATTTAATTCTTGATTTGCTGTATAGTTAGAGATCATGATAGATGAAAATTAAATGACAACCATGCTCCCTCCTCAAAAGGTGTAGCATATCCAATTCATCTCAAAGGATGACATGAGGTAATTTTCATATAGTTTTTCTATTTAGCAGGTCAAATATGTAAAAATATCTCTGCATCTGCAATATGGACCCAAAGCTCATCTCACTCCAAATCTAATGATTCACCTAAGAATTGAATGCTGATTGAAGCAAATTTTTGACTTTCCTGTGCTTTTGGTAACTTATGCAGCATCTAAACAATGACAAAGAATGTATTGTGGAGTGCTTCTAAAAAATACATTTAGCTTGAAATAAGCATTTAAAAAACATTTATTCAAAGTAACAAATTGAGCCCTGACCAGTGTGGCTCAGTTGGTTGGACGTCATCCCACAACACAGAAGGTTGACAGTTTTGTTTCTGGTCAGGACATGTGCCTGAGTTGCGGGTTTGGTCCCTGATCCAGGTGGGAACAAGACTGATGTTTCTCTCTCACATCAATGTTTTACTGCATCCCTTCCCCCCACTAAAAATAATTAAATAAAATCTTAAAAGAATAACAAATCAAAAATGAAAAAAGAGGTGGAAAATATTGAGTATCTTCTTGAGGGTTGCTATGATGTAGGCATAAATAGTAACATGATAAAAATTTCATTTATAAATATCAATTCAGGCAGACTAAGAATTTAAATATAGAAGATAAAACTCAAGTTTTGGAAGAAATTATTTTTATGTCTCAGGAATAGGAAAGTGTTTCTTAAGGAACATATAGAAAGCTCAACCCATTAGGTAAACACTGATAATTTTATTGCCTTCTAATTAAGACCTGATGATCAAGAGATAATCTTACTATTAAAAAGTAAGAAGACAAGCCACTAACTAGAAGAAGGAACTTAATACTTATATAAAGAACAGCTGCTTTCCAGCTGGAACCATGGAGGGCACAGAAGAGAAGAAGTTTCCTGCTATGCCAGGAACCCTTTAGAAAAAGTGAAGGAATTTTGTGGAACTGAAGATCAAGCTCCTGAGAAAGAAGTTTGCCCAAAAGATGTTTTGAAAGGCATGGAGGAAGCTTATCTATGAAAAATCTAAGCACTGTCCCAAGGAATATAGGCGGAGGCAGAGAACTGTGATTCAAACGGCTAGGATGCCAAAAAAAGCTGCCAACGTCTATGTACCTGTGGAACCCAAATTAGCATTTGTCATCAGAATCAGAGGTGTCAGCTGTGTGAGCCCAAATGTCCAGAAGGTGCTGCAGCTTCTTCACCTTCACCAGATATTCAATGTCGCCTTCATTAAGCTCAGCAAGGCTTCGATTAATGAGCTGAGAATTGTGGAACCATATATTGCATGGGGGTACCCAAACCTGAAGTCAGTAAATGAATCAATCTATAAGTGTGGTTATGGCAAAATCAACAAAAAACAAATTGCCCTGATAGATAACACATTGCTTGCTCCATCTCTTGGTAATATGGCACCATCTACATGGAGGATCTAATTCATGAGGTCTATGCTGTTGGAAAACGCTTCAAATTATCTTCTGTATGAGGTGGAATGAAGAAAAAGGCCACTCGTTTTATAGATGGTAGAGATTCTAGTAACAGGTGAGACCAGATCAATAGGGCTTTTTAGAAGGATGAACTAAGCTATCTATTACGGTTATTTTTGTAATCTGGTCAGTTAATAAACAGTGACTGCTTTAAAACTGAAAAACATGGAGAATTACTCTTTAGAATATAAGAATTACTCCTAAAAACTAATCAGAAAAAGAGAGAAAAATCAAATAGAAAAATGTGGGAAAATTAAACAGGACTTTTGCAGAAAAGTAAATCTCAATTGGTAATAAATGTATGAAGTATTAAAACCTCATTTATAACCAGGTAACTGCAAATTAAAACCAGGAAACTATTTTATATGCAAGTCTGTAGTCTAGAAGGTATCCAGCCAATATGAAAAATAGAAACTTTATTGAATGAGATTCAGGAAACACTTTACAAAGGACAATGATGCCTCAGTCCCCTTCAAAGTAGGCACCTTGGGGCTTCATAGAGTTCCAGTCGCCATCAGCTGCCCCTTTGTATTTTCCTGAATCTCACTGATGGTCTGAAATCTCTTCCCTATCAAAGGTGATTTTAGTTTTGGGAAAAGTGAATAGTTGCAGAGCACCAAATCTGGGCTGTAGAGGGGCTGAGTCACCTGGGTATTTTAACATTTTGGAAAAAAAAAACAACCTCTGCACAAAACATGATGCATGAGCAGGCGCATTGTGGTGAAGCTACCAATCACCAGTTGCCCATAGCTGCAGCCTTCAGAATCATCTGAATAGACTCTGTGGAAGGATATTTAAGCTTAACTCAAAGTTTGATGCAGATTCATTGCTCTACTTGCTCAGTCATTTTGAATGTGACAGCCAGACAGTACACATGTTCACCCAATGGCTTCTACCACCCCTCTGACTAGTACAGTGAAGTAATCGTTGTTCGTGCATGCACATTCCAGTCCATACTCCTTGGCTGCCAGGTTACATCAATGTCATGCAAACCATTCTCATTATAATAACAGTGGTTGGACTTTTTCCAGACAGACCTCATATACCAGATTGGTAAAAATTTTCAAGTCTGGCAAAGCAATTGGCAGAATGTGATACAAGTGGAATCCTCAAAAAGTTTTCTTTTTTATTAAAAAAAATTTTTTTTATTTTGAGAGAGAGGGAGAGACATTGATTTGTTGTTCCACTTGTTTATGCATACATTGGTTAATTCGTTTGTGTCTCCTGATCGGGCATTGAACTCACAACCTTGGCATATCAGGACAATGCTCCGACCAACCAAGTTACCCAGCCGGGGCTCAAAATCTTTCCTTAAAATATGTTGATATAACCATCTTGGAAGAGAGTTTGGCATTGTTTAATGAAATCAAAGCATGAATACTGTGAAATCAGCAATTCCACTTCTAGAGAGACTCTTGCATTTGCTATTGTTAACTTGTCCAAGTCCCAAGTGTTCTTAGCAGCAGCATCTGTAATGGTAACAAACAAGAAACAATTCAATACCCATCAACAGGATAGACAGAGAACTATGGCACATGCAGCAAAAAATGAATAAACCACAGCCAAATACACTGAGACAAATCTCACAAATATAGTGTTGGACAAAAAAATACATATAATATGATACTGTTTATTTAAAGTTCAAAAATGTGCAAAATACATGAGAAATATATGGGAAATTAGACATTCAGGATAATGTTCACCTCTGTGGGGAAGAGAGGGAGGAATCTGTTTGTAAAGGAGCCCACAGAGGTTAAGTACATAGTTTTATTTAATTATCTTTTCTATCTTATGTGTTCACATATGCCATTAAGTGCCAGACAAATTTAGTTATTTTAAAATATTAAAAGTTTGTACGTTTAAAGCTCTTTAGTCCTGACTTGAGAGAAGTCATTCTGATGGAATGTGGTAGGTTTTAATTAGAGTCATAGTTGTAGATATACAGTGTTGGGACAAAATCTGTGAGATGTTGTGAACAAAGAAACTGTTAAATCATGTTTGATTTTATTTGGATCCAAAAAAGAAAAATAAATATTTTAAAGTCCCACTATTTCAAATTTTGGAGAGCAGGCGAATTGGGATGGCACTGAGGAAATTGGCAATAGTAACAGATTGGAAATCAGGACTCAACACTCTGAAATTCAATACTATAGGAAAGCCAATGGAGAGATCCAGGTTACTGGAAAGCCTGATGTGTGAGGTCACTGGTACAAGGGTCAAGGTTAAATTTAAGTGTAAGATACTGAAGGAGCTGTCAGGGCTCCTCTTAGGTCTGCTCTTGGAAAAGGAGTAACCAACTGAGTAATGAAGAGCAATAATAGCATGACCTTCAGCTAATAGTATAGCAGCAGCACCTTCCTACAGCTGTCCTGTACAGAAACAAGCCAATTTACAAGTAAAGGGAAAGAATGACCGAAATATTTCTATTTATTTTTTATGAAAGAAATAAAATAAAATATTGGCAAAGACTTCAAAGGAAAGAAAATTGAGCTGATAAAGTTGTCAGGAAATCAATACATCGCATACATAAGATAGCCACTTAGGTGAGCTATCTGGAATCTTTTGAATTCATGTGCTCTCTGCAGTAGCAGTTTCAATGTTGGGGAAATATCTTGATGACTTAGCTACAAGTTACACAACCTAGTATTTTTTCAAAAAGAGAAAGACAAATAAAAATGAAAACTTGATTAAAGGAACACTAGTAGTAAGTCCATAATAGTGAAACATTCTGCAATCATTTTTAAATATTGCTAAATATAAATACATATTTTTGACTTGGCAATTATTCAGTATACATTCTCAAGTGGGAAAAGCAGCAAAAGAAATGTAAAAGCATTAATTTATGTAAAGAAACTGATTCCAAAAATATACAGTAAGATATTAACAGCTGCTATTTTAGAAGTGATGTTATCTTTATCTATAAAGACACATGGACAAAACTAAAGAGGGGTAGGATCAAGGGTTGGAGGTTGGAATGGCTGGGGTCGGGGGGAGTAGTGCAGGGGGAAATGGGTACAACTGTACTTGAACAAGAAGTTTTTTTAAAGTTTTGCCAATATTTTAAAGTTAAAATGCCTCAAAATAGCATACAGTTTTTCATATTTTGACTTATTTTCATAAGCTTTGTCTGCCTCCTCCTCAAAATAAAACTTCCACTCAAAAAAAGAAGTGATGTAATCTTTATTTTCTAATTTTTCTAAAATAAATTTTTCTAAAATAAAGTCATCTTTATTTTCTAATTTTTCAATCATAAGTGTATGTTGCTTTTATAACATAAAACTAACATTTACTTTTCACTTAAAAATGTCTGTAATTTTTCTCAGGTAGATCAAAAATATGTTTAGATATCATGAAAGCTCAGTTGGTTGGAGTGTCGTCCAGTAGACCAAAAGTTCATGGGTCTGATTCCTGGCCAGTGTACATCCCCAGGTTGTGGGTTTGATTCCCAAATGGGGCATGTGCAAGAAGGCAATCAATTGATGTTTCTCTCTCACATGTCTCTCTCTCTTTCTCCCAGCCCCTGACTCCCTCTCTCTCTAAAAGCAATTTAAAAATGTCCTCCGGTGAGGACAAAAAAAAAAAGAATTACAGGTGTCTGAAGATGGAAGCCTGAGTTCCACCTGCATGCGCCACCACCTGGCTTCAGGAACACCCCTACTGAAACAGTGCTACAAAAATCCTCATTCCTAGATCTCCTGTGCTTTTTAATACTGCTTTTAAATGATTGTTTCCTTTAAGTGCCCACATTGTAATATGAAGATATAAGCCTCCTCTGGGGCAGATAGAAAATGGGGATAAAAAGAGAAAGGCATTTAAGAAGATTACAATTTGCTTCAAATATTCTGTGCTAAATTGTGTTATGTGCTGTAGAAATGGTAAAGAAGTATAACTCATAAATTCTGGTCCACAGAGCTTAAAAGAGAAAACATATATATATATATATATATATATATATATATATATATATATATATATGTTTTCATATATATATATATGAAACATTGAAGTGGTAATAAAAGATATATATGCATGTATATGTGTGTATACACACACACACACATATATATATATATAAATTATCAGTGTGAGTGATACAGATAAAAATGCAGAGGACAGAGGCACTCCTGTGTTTAAAAATAGGTCATACACTGAATCCTACACCAGACCAGAGAATTATACAGCAGTTGAAAATGAGGGTGTTCTAAATGATAAACCCAGCATGAGCAAAGATGTTAATAACAGGTGTGCTGAATATCTTCCAATGTATCTCTAAATTCCTCTTCACTCTGCTCTAGCTTGCCATGTGCCAGGAAGGCTGATCTTTACAGACAAGATTAACAGACTTCCTTGGACTTCCAACAACTTCTTTTGGCAGGGTTTCACTAGAGGTCAAAGAGAAGGAAAGGAGACTTCCAACCAAGATGAATGCATAGGTAGACATGCTTCCCTCCTTGCACAATCGTGAGAAGGATCACAACTAACCTCAAAACAAAATACAACCAGAACTGCCAGAAAATTGAACTGTATGGAAGTCTGACAACCAAGGATTTAAAGAAGAAATATTTATCCCAACAGGTTTGAGGGGTGGAGCTGGGAACCAGGGTGGAGAGGACACAGTGTGGTAGCAGCAAGGGGGCAGCAGTGAGGGAGGGTTGGCATCAGCAGCTGGCAGAATGGGTGGTCCCACATTCACATGTGGCAAGTAAAAATGGGGAGGGTTATGTGGGGTGTGAGCCGCCCTGGTCCCAGGCCAGACAGTGCAGCTCAGGATTCCAGCACTGGGATAATAAAGCCTCATAACTTCTGGTTGTAAAAACCAGTGAGGATTGGGGTGGTGGGAGAAACTGCTGGTCTCTTAGAAGAGCCCATTTAAAGGACCTGCACAGTCCTAGAATGTATGCAAACCCATCCACTCTAGAATTTAGCACCAGGGCAGCAGCTAGAAGGGCACCAGTCACATACAGGAAGTGGGGAAAGTGACTGGAAATGGGTCAAGGGCCAAGTAAGTGGCATTGTTCCCTCTCTGGCTCCTCCCCCACATACAGAGCCACAAAGGACAAAGTAGGTTGCTCTGCCCTGGCAAACACCTAAGGCTCCACTCCTTACAATGTAACGGGTGGACCAAGACAGAGAGTCAAAGCAGGGAGGCTGCCAAATTGAGGAGACAAAGAAATATAGTCCCAGTGAAAGAACAGATCAAAACTCCAGAAAAGAACAAAACGAAACAGTGGTAGCCAGCCTACTAGATGCAGAATTCAAAACACTGATCAGGAGGTTCAGAGAATTCATTGAGTACAGCAAACACAGAAGGGAAGAAATGAAGGCTACACTAAGCAAAATAAAGAGAAACCCACAGGGAACCAACAGTGAAAGGAAGGAAGCTGGGGTTCAAACCAACGATTTGGAACAGAAGGAAGAAATACAGTCAACCAGTACCAAATGAAGAAACAAGAATTTAAAAAAAAACAAGGAGAGAATCAGAAGACTCTGGGACAGCTCCAAATGTGCCAACATCTGAATCATAGGGATGCCAGAAGGAGAAGAGAAAGAGCAAGAAATTCAAAACTTATTTGAAAAAACAATGAAAGAAAACTTCCCTAATTTGGTGAAGGAAATAGGCATACAAGTCCAGGAAGCACAGAGAATTTCAAAAAAGTTGGATCCAAAGAGGGCAACACCAAGACACATCATAATTAAAATGCAAACGCATAAAGATAAGTAGAGAATCTTAAAAGCAGCAAGAGAAAAGTAGAGAGTTATCTGCAAAGGAGTCCCCATAAGACAGCAGATTTTTAAAAAGAAACTTTGCAGGCAAGAAGGGACTGGAAAGCAATATTCAAAGTGATGAAAAGTAAGGACCTACAACCAAGATGACGCTATCCAGCAAAGTTTTCATATAGAACAGAAGGCCAGATAAAGTGCTTCCCAGACAAGGTAAAGCTAAAGGAGTTCATCATAACCAAGCCCTTATTATATGAAATGTTAAAGGGACTTATTTAAGAAAAAAAAATCAAAACTATGAACATTAAAATGACAACAAACACAACTATCAATAATCAAGTGTAAAACATCAGAAACCAAAACAAACTCAGGAAACAACTAGAACAGGAACAGAATCATAGGAATGGAGATCACATGGAGGGTTGTCAGAGAGGAGTGGGGAAGGCAGGATGGGGGAAAAGACACAGAGAATAAGAAGCATAAATGGTAGGGACAAAAGAGACAGGGGCAGGGTAAGAATAATATAGGATATGGAGAAGCCAGAGAACTTACATGTGCAGCCCATGGACATGAACTAAGATGGGGGGAGGGGATTGCTAGAGGGAAGGGGGATACCAAGCAGATGAGACAAAGAGGAAAAAATGGGACAACTGTAACAGCATAATCAATAAAATATACTTAAAAAGGAGAAGTTTGGGGTATTTCTATTCCAGCCCCGTTTTTGCAGGGTAACTCCCAAGTGAGCTGTTTTCTTTTATCAAGGCTTTGTTACAGTCAGCAGGCCGCTACACACAGCTTTCTCTCCTCCCCAGGTTCTGGTAACTGCTCTCTTACTAGCCCAGGTGTACTGCCCTGTTCCTTATAGCGTTTCCTAGAACTTGTCCACACTTTTGCTAAATTCTCCTCCAATTGCTCCTTAACTGTACCAGGAATTTTCTGCCTGCAACCCTACTGACAGGGTGGGAATGGGCTCCGTGAGAGGAGAGAAGACTGAATGAAATGTTTGGTGTGGACATTTCTTTTCAATTTCTTTTTTCTGAAGAAAATAGTACTCCAAATTTGAGGATAATATTCAGAATGAAGCTTAAAAATCTTTAAATGACATGTAAATGTCCACTTGCCAATGATCACATAGCAAAGGTGATTGCATTTCTTCTATCCTGAGCTTTGTTTGGCCTCAACTATTTTCCACGTAAAGGAAGAGTCTTTGCGCATGGCACCTCCAGCAGGTAGGCACGCATTTAATCATCCTGGGTGTTTCTATGATTCCAGTCTCAGCTGCTGATAAAAATAGCAACGGAAACCTTCCAAATAAGCTGAACAACAGGCTATTCTATTCTACAATCCAGTTTTGCCTCTGAGGAAATTTAAATTTTTTCTTCCAGTTCTGCTTCCTTGAAAAATAAACGCAATTATAACAATTTCTCTTTTTCTTTCTTTTTTTCTAACAAATTCTTTTTCAACATTGGCTTATAAAGTCCCAAAGAGAATCACTTACAAAAAGGATCTGAAAATTTGAGCTTCTTTTTACACCATTTGTGCAAGGATCGTGGGTGCTTGTGTTCTGTAACTGATTTTGCTGACCTGACAGCTAGCAAACTTTTGGGTAAAGGAATTACATCTTCATAAGGGGCAACAAAATAACTTTGAAGTTATCTTAAAGTTGTCTTAAAAGTCTCTGTGCCAAAAGGTCAAGGCCTAATGAAGTAAGTTCACATACTTCCCTGATAGTTCCCTGGTTGTTAGTACATGCAGGAAAACATCCTAGGACTGAAAATCTACCTCCATAATTGGAGGGCAGGAAAAGATGGAAGATAAAGGCTGGCCACTCCAATACAGTCATTAGAGTTTATTAAGGGAAACTTACATATAAGGCACATCTTGGGCAGCTGCAAGACAAGATAGATCCCTTAGATGAGTAATAGGCACCAGAGAATTACATAGGGGAAAGAGGGAAGACAGTCATGGGTACTAGCACATGAATGCTACCAGGTATAGGAAATTACATGCTTGGCCAGCTCAGGACAATGGCCTGTTCCAGGACCCACCACATAGCAGGATGCAGGGGTAGGGTTTATGTCAGAATAGACATCAATTATAATCAGACGGTCTCTGAGGTGGTTTTCTGTCAGCTATCTCCAATCTCTGATTTGGCCCTGGTCCAGCTCGCCTGGTAGAACAGCAGTGATGTCATGGAATAGTCACTCGGCCATATCACACTGGTTTATCTCTTTCATTTTTTTAATTGACCTTGGGGAGAGAGAGAGACAGACACAGACAGACAGACAGACAGACATTGACTTGTTGTTCCACTTACTTATTCATTCATTGGTTGCTTGTATGTGCCTTCGACAGGGATGGAACCCACAACCTTGGCCTAGTTGGACAACTCTACAACCAACTGAACTACTGCGCCAGGGCTGGTTTAGCTCTTTCAATCAGTAATTTTCATCTGCCGATCTCCTCCTGGCTCCAAACTGTCATGCTTTCTTTTTCCACTGACCCAGTAAAAGAGCAGTCCTAAACTACTAATTAATAAGAAAAGAAATCCTGAAAATCTGGGCAGGACTGTGCCAGTTCCAAAACTTGGAAGCAGCCACATTTTGTTTATCCAATATAAATATTATCCTTTTTGCACCTGGAAATTCAAACCCATCAGGGCCTGTAGTGAGACTGTTTTGGTGGTTCAATGATCATCAGGTCATCTTCTGTCATTCTTCTGCCATCATATACACAATTTCCACCTTTAAATAACCTCCTGGTTGTCAATGAAAAAAAGATTTGAACCTTTGTAGATTTAAGAAAAGATATTTTTATTTGGGTCTAGCTGAGGACATTGCTTGAGAACAGAGTTCCAAGACTTGAAACAGTATTCTAACTTTAGGAAAGTCAGGGGATGATTATATGTGCAGGAGGACAAGGAAAAATACAACTATGCACCAGCACTTTTAGCTACATTCAAAGAGTAACAGTTTTGCATCAGGTGAAAAGAATATACAGGTAAGGCAGGGTCATCAAGCACCCAGAATCGGGAATGTGGAAAGGGGTCTGGAAGCAATTACTTTTACATTTTTATCAGGATCTGTAAAGAACAGTCACTGCCTTCTATAATTATCTTTTTTATTGCAGTTGTTGGAAAGTATACGTGGTTAGGAATTTATTGTGTTTTCTTGGTTACTGATCAAGTTGGAACAGCAGCTTAGACATAGTACTTTCCTGTCTCATAGTCCAAGATGGCTGCTAAAATTTGTCATTTCCAAAAAAGAAAAAAGAAAGATGAGAAAGCTACTTCCCAGATGAATCAATTCCATTTACACAGCCATCCCAAACTCCTAAGACCTAGCTCATGGATAGAACTTAGTCTTTCAGTGAGGACGAAAAATAATCTGTTATCTGGGTACATAGTCACTCTCTAAAAAACTGATTTTTTAAAAATCAATGAAGCAAAAAAATACTGTTTAAGCAGTTAGCATTATCTGCCATGCTACATGTATTTTACTTTTAAAATTTTTCAAAAAAATACATTTTTCAGTCCTGGTTGGGTGGCTCAGTTAGTCGGAGTGTCGTCCCCAAAACCAAAAGGTTGCAGGTTCCATTCCTTTTAGGGCATATACCTAGGCTCCAGGTTCAATCCCTAGTCAGGGTGCATACAGGAATCAACCAATCAATGTTTCTCACATTGATCTCTCTCTCTCTCTCTTTCTGCCCCACCCCCTGTCCCTGCCTTCTCTCTTTAAAATCAGTAAACATATCCTTAGGTGAGGATTAAAATAAATAAATAAATAATTCAGGGATAGATTTCATTATGAGAATGTGAAGATGATATCAGAAAGCTAATGTAATATAGATCTATATCTTAATGGCACATCACACATTTGCAATACATATTGAAATTGAAACAGGGTTACATTTGTTCCACTGTGTCAGTTTTTAACATACACATGGATACAATTTTGCTCAGAAGTGTATTGCACACATTTCAAACATGGAGATTGGAAAACAATGTTTCTCTCAATGTGTGTTTTCTGATAACTAAAGTCACAGCACTTCTGGAGTGTGGTAGGGATGGAGACAAACTGCTCTCATCTTGTCATTTCATGTATTATTCTAGAGAGATTTCCACAGCTCCCCACATATGCAGCCTGAATGCACAACCATGTCTAGGCAAGTTCATGGGAAATGGTAAGTGATTTGACTTGGGCAGGGCGGAACAGCAAAAGTGAAATGTTAAAAAGTAGAAAAACAACAAAACAACTCCACATTAAATTATAAAATTTAAAAACTTACCAACATAATTAATTCTCAAAAGAATTTTGTATACAAACTGAACTGGCAGTGGCCATACTAAGGATACCTTCTCTTTTAGTTCCATTTACCCACCCAAGCTGAAACTACCTGAAATAATCACTCTAAACAAGAACAATGTACCAGCTATGGAAACATATTCTCAAATATTGTCCTCTAGCCCAAAGCTGCACCCCCTCTCCTTCCACTCAATTTTAAACTCAAATTCTATCTCACATAGCTATCTGGAGACAATTAGCCATTGTTCTTCAGAGAGCAGAGTTGAATAGTTGCAGCAGAGACCTTATGGTCCATGGCCCTAAAATATTTACTATCTGGCCCTTTACAGAAAACATTTACTGAGTCCTTCTTTATTGCATAAAGTTAATATGCATTCATTTATTATCTGAGTATTTGTTAAACGGCTATTATATATCAAGTACTGTGCTCCTACTTTCTAAGAAGCTCTCAGACAAATGTAGATAACTAGTTAAAATGCTTACTGGTAAGTGCTACCTTAGGGGTAAAGGTACTTTGCAATGTAAGCATATATAAAAGGTGCTAAGCCAGAATAGAAGGGTATTGTAACCAGTACAGACTTCTTGATGAAAACAGTATCTAAATTGATATTGGACGATGAGCAGGAGTTAGCCATGCGATGAGGGAGAAAGCACAACAGTTACAGATGCTGAGAGAGAAATTAGGGAAATTCAAATATTTCAGAGGTGAAAGTGAAAAAGGTCAGCAAAGGTTTAGAGATCCCTATGGCATACTGCTAGCAAGGGTGGAAGAGATGTCATAAACTAACTAAAATGGCATAAGCTGGGCCACTGGGCCAGGGCCAGAAAACAGTTTGTACTGGGGCAGAAGGAAGGAAGCGATTGTTGTTTAGTGAAGCTGAAGCTTCACACTAAGGGGTATTTGCGGAGAAAGGTAATAAGACAGGCATCAACGAGTGAGAAGAAAGGTTACCTACAGTCCAGTGACTTTGACCTAGACAGGAAGGGGTGATCTTGCTGCTGGTGTGAAGGTTCTTTAAGGAGGTTTTCACAGACAGGCAGCTGTCCAGACGACAGCTGTCTAGGTCTGAGCATTGCCTCCACTGCCAATTAAGATGAAATTGTCCTCTTTATTAATCTTTGCAAATCCATCGGCCGCCACATTTGAAATTCTTTCGGAGATTATAAAGCCTTTTATTCCAGGATTAGAGATAAAGATGTAAATGTAAATTTCAATTGAGGTTAAAACTGCAGTTTGTTGGCAGGGCAGGTGGGGACAGGGGTGGAGGGATTAAGCAAAAAGAAATAAGAACTAATGGACATGGGCAAACACTGTGGTGATTGCTTGGGGGAAGGGGGTATATGGGCACTAAATGATAATGGAAAAATACAATAAAAATTAAAAGAAAAAAAGTGCAATTAATTTGTACCAAAGTATAATAGACAATGAGCCAACAGATATCAGATCCTTTCCAGTTTTGATTTATGGGATTTTGAGGTAGGAAAGGAGTTTCTAATGCAAGATCCTTGCTTATTAAGGGCCTGTCCTGTTTATTCTCAAATGGAGCAGTAGAGCTATGAATAAAAGCTGAGATACTTTTTGTTAGATTTAGTAAATATGTGTTCTTTTCTTTCAGTTGAGGTTGTAGGGGAGAAAAAAGTTTTCTTTGACCATCCTAAGGTTCCTTGCTAGTAGGTCTGAAAATTAAACTGACAAAGACAAATTAACAGTATAAAAGCATAAAATTTATTGAATGTTTACATGTAATGGGAACCTTCACAAGAGAATGAAGACCCAAAGAAGTGACCAGAGCTAGAAGCTTTTCTACCTTTTAAACACATAAACAAATTTGTGAAGAACTGGCAAGACAAAGGGGTTTGGGCTGGGATTAGTAAATGGCAAAGAAGTATTGGGTTGGCCGCAAAGTTCATTAGGTATTTCCCATAAGATGTCTCTAGTAGCACTTAGTTATCTTGAACTTCATTTGAAACAATTTTGTTAGATCATGGCAGCTGTCATATCAGCATGCATTTAAAAAAGTTATCAAAACTGGTGAATTTTTGTGTAGCCATTAAATACTGAAGATGAAAGAAAGTATACAACATTTTCAGCATGTTATGCTTTATTATTTCAAGAAAGGTAAAAATGCAACTGGAATGCAAAAAAAGATGTGTTTAGTGTGTGCAGAAGGTGCTGTGACTGATCAAACATGTGAAAAGTGGTTTGAGAAATTTCATGCTAGAAATTTCATGCTAGAAATTTCTCCCTGGATGATGCTCCACAGTTGGATAGAGCTGCTGAAGTTGATAGCGATCAAATTGAGACACTATTTGAGGACAATCTATGGTTTACCACGTGGGAGATAGCTGACATACTCAAAATACCCAAATCAATAAAGTTATTTGTGAAAATGAAAAAAAATATGTCTTTTATTTTACAGAAAAAAACTAAATGGACTTTTTGGCCAACCCAATATCTAGGAAGACAAGGGTTAGTTTAACAAGGTTTATACAATCTCCCTAAATTCCCTCTCTGGTGATAAAAATATCTTCTTTCCTACTGGAACAGGGAGAGTACCTTTTACATAGGAGTTTTATGACCCTTTCAGGGAACGGAAGAACAATGGGTGTGTGGAAGAGAGAGTCATATTCCTCTTTCTGTCTACAGATTTCTTCAGCTAAAGATATTCAATATGCCAAGCTGCCATATTTTGGGGCAACATGTCTGAAAACACATCAAGATATAGATTGTTTTATAAAATATATATTTAAAAAATAATTATTTGAGAGCATTGTAATAGATATACCCTTTTTAAGGGAAGGATTTTCCCCTTCAGTCTCTCATTTCCTTTGACAGTCTGTCATTTCATCTAATTTTCAGAATTTTTGCCTGACACCCCTCTCCCAACAAATAGCTCTACATTGGTATACCTTATATGTTCCCCCTTCCCTGGCCACCCTATGCATACCTTATTATTGCTCATGAGCTGTTTACTTCTTTGTCTCCTCTACTAGATCTTAAGTCTCTATCAGGGCAGGGGTTTCAGTTTGCTCACTGTGTATTCCCCAGTTCCTAGTTGAGGGTCTGGCATATAGTAGGTGTTCCATAAATATTTGTGAATAAATAAATAATAACAATATGGAAACATTATCAATATTTCTTTGATGTCATTAGTAACTACAAGTATTCTATTGTTTGCATGTGTCAATTAGCAAGAAAAAAGATCTATTCTATAAACATTGTTTTTAGGAAACATTGCATAACAGACTAAAAAAAGTACAATTATTAAAAAATTCTATTAGAACATGATCCTGTTAAATATACATTGTATTACATGATGCTTCCAGACAAATATTACTTTCCTTTTGCTGCATGTGCACACCTTAAAACTGGTCTTGTTCAATTTTTCTAAGGGCATTTGCATTAAATTTGCCAAATATGCTCTGAAAATAAATATTTTGAAATATTAAGAATTATTTATTTCTATTTCGGCTATGTAAAAAAAGAAGTGATTTTTCTTTTCTAGATTCTAGAAATGAAAGTTCAAATTCAAAAAGTCATTTTGGGATTTTTACGTAAGATGCTAATGTAACAATATAAGTTCTTTTCTAGAATAATGCAAACCCATGTGTTAATATTCATAAATGTATCTACGGTTGAATTTATTGTGAAATAGATTCCTAGGGTTGTAGAAGCCTGAGGTTGCTATATTTAGGGGAATGCGGTTCTTTTAAAAATGTTTCTTCGCTCTGTCTTTACCCTCCTACACTCTATTGAAAAGTTGGTTTACTTCACTTTTACTGGCAATGGATTTTAGCACCGAGTACTTAGGTTAATAAACTGCTTTCTTAGTTTTATAACCTGTGGGTATGTACTTATAAACACATATGCTTTGTAGAGCATACGGAGAAAATGACAGGAATAAAAGTAGCAGCCATTTTTCCTTTTTTTTTTTTTTTTTGGTTATAAACCTTAAGAACACCACGCACATGAGGAAACTTGGTGGATGTAAAAATAAATTTTTACTGCCACTGACTGAAATGAGGAAACTGGCAAGTGTAGAGGTACTTACGCAGCGTCCTATCCAAAAATGTGTTGTTTGGTCCACGGCCAGGCCCCAGCCTGCCACAGCGCAGCAGGACGACACTGCTCAGTCGCTGTCACACTCCCGTGCCCACGGGAGTAGCCAGGGCGGCCCCGATGCCGGGCGGCCCTCCCCGCTTGGGAGGGAGCCGCAAACCACACTTCCCAGAGTGCTGTGCGCAGCCGGCGCGCTCCTCGCCCCGCCCCTAAGGCTCCGCTTCTCGGTGCCCAGTCTCGAGGCCGTGAGGCTCCAGGCGCAGGAGGGCTCGTGCAGCGCTGGTCCTGGCCGCCGAGGGCACCTGGTGGCTCGGCTGCAGTCCTGGCGAGGCCGGAAGGAACGGGGCCGACGGACTAGCCGAGGACCGAGGTAACTGGACACTTATTGCCCTTCACTCTCCGCCCTTGTGCTGCGCCCTGCGCTCTCACAGAGCTCTCCCTCACCCTAGCCGCAAATCCTGATGCAGTCCCGGCTTGTGCCTCAGGCGCCTGGGAGCTCCAGCCCTGTGAGCAGTGAGCAGAACTCCACAGCCTAGAGGGTTGGGCCCGTTCAAGTGCTGCACGGTTTCCGTTGCTCCATTTGGCGGGAGGAGCAGGTAGCGTTCCCCAGGGGAACCGCAGCCTCCGGCTCCGTCAGAGACACTGGCAGCGCCCAGATGCGCTCCCGTGGCTCCTGGCTCCTGTGGGTCTTTCAGGGAAAGAGGGCCAGCAGGTGCTTCCCAGGTGCAGGGAATGAGCGGTGCTGCTGGCGTCGGGTCGGGTTCAGGGAGGGCGCTGGACGCCCCCAGAACAACGGCTGTGGGGGCGGGGCGGCGGGCTGTCTCCAGGCCCTGCTGTTCAGGGAATCGCTGCCCGCTGAGAGGCAGAGCTGCCTCTGCGGGACTTGCTCAGGGGCATGTTTCCTGTCCCGGGCTGGTGGGTGCTGGGCGGGCTGGGGGCGGGGGTGAGTCGCCCATCCGGGATTTGCCCCTCAGCTGGCCCCTTGTCGGTCGTAACTGCTCGTACCAGGGCCTCTGCCTGCAACAGGTGTACCTCCCGAGACGGACACCTGTGGTGGAGACGGTGTGGAAGAGTGCCTCCTGGCGTGGCACCAGAGACCGCAGCCTTTTTCGAGACGCGCAGCCGCTCAGTGGAGTTGTTCTCCTGCGGCGATGCCAGCCAGCTCCTTCCACTCAGTCTTGCTAGTTTCTTCAGGGAGGGTGACTTGCCTACGTTGTTGGGGTGTTCTAGCTTGCGGCTCGCCCTTTACTGGATTCGTGCACTCCCAGGTGCCTGGGTTTGAAAAGCCTTTTATATATTTTCCCACTTGGCAGTGTTTAATCAGATGAATTTTCGTAGAAAACTGACCTTTTCTCATTATTCCTTTTAGTCTGTTTTAATAGCCTAACCACATTTGGCCCTTTTATCTTGTGCTAATATGCGAGCTAAAATAATGTTAACTTTCTCTCCCACCTTCTAAGTTCTTCTGGCTGGGATACTCATCAAATTAACAGTTTTTAATATATGTGCATAAGGAATTCATATAAACATGAACATTTCAGAGACAGTGAGGCAACACCGGGCAGATAAGACTTTTTGGACAAAGGGAAAACAATGGGAGGCGGGAGAATGGACGATTTACAAGTAGTTTAAGAGCCGAACACACAGGGCAGGAAAACCCTTGCTGGGCAACACAGAAACGATACACTGAGGAGCAATCTAGCCTGAAGCCCTCTTGTTTACCATACATAATTCAAATTAGGTTAAGGTGACTTCCTAAGATATATCCTTCCTGAAGCAGGTTTCCTTGTCTGAATGTCTTGGGCAGGAAAGGGGAAAGGTCAGCGGTTCTCTTTGAGTCTTGTTTGTTAATAATCAGCTTAAAAATCAAGATCCCAAAAAGGCAGCCTCAGGAAGGAAACACTTTGGTCCCTTCACTAATGTTATCACTTTGGAAAGATTCTTTTGGGGAAAGGTTTTGAAAGAACTTGGGTTGAAAGTATTTTATCTGCTAGTTGCACCTTTACTTTTTTATTTTTTTGCATTGCTTTTCTCCTGTGTAAGTTGATAATTGTTCAGCTCTTGGTGTTCTTCATTCTCACTTTATGAGGAAATCCTCTTCCTGAATCCCCCTCCAGTCTTGACCTTGCCAGAAGGGTAGGCTTGGGTGAGCAGAGGATCTTTGCCTGGCAGTGGCTTTTTTCATTGCTTATTGAATTTCCTCTTGCTACTGCCACCTCTAAGCAGTCAACCCATGACCCTCTTCAAGCTTTTAGTCACTTTACAAATTGCCTTTTTAAAGATACCAAATAGTATTAATATAGGCATAAAAAGAAATTTCATCAGCATGATCTGATTTCTGTTGGCTCACTGTCTGTTGTACTTTGGTCCAAATAAATTATACTTTTTAAAAAAAATTTAAATATATTTTATTGATTATGCCATTACAGTTGTCCCATTT
>PVKM010008472.1:0-38907 GCA_004027735.1 Carollia perspicillata
ATTTTGCTTGCTTGCTTTGTTTTGTTGCTTAGGTTCCTGTTAAAGGTGAGATCATATGGTATTTGTCCTTTACTGCCTGGCTTATTTCACTCAGCATAATGCTTTCCAGTTCCATCCACGCTGTTGCAAAGGGTAGGAGCTCCTTCTTTCTTTCTGCTGCATAGAATTCCATTGTGTAACTGTACCATAGTTTTTGATCCATTCATTTACTGACAGGCATCTAGGTTCCTTCCAACACTTGGCTATTATAAATTGTGCTGCTCTGAACATTGGGGGTGCATAGGTTCTTTTGGAATGGTGTTTCAGGGTTCTTGGGACATAATCCTAGCAGTGGAATTGCTAGGTCAAAAGGCAGTTCCATTTTTCGTTTTCTTAGAAAATTCCATACTGTTCTCCACATTGCTTGTACAGTCTGCAATCCCACCAACCGTGAACTAGGGTCCCCTTTTCTCCACATTCTCTCCAACACTTGTTGTTTGTTGCTTTGTTTACGATGGCCATTCTGTCCAGTGTAAAGTGGTATCTCATTGTGATTTTAATTTGCATTTCTCTGATGGCTAGTGATATTGAGCATCTTTTCATGTGTCTCTGAATCCTCTGTATGTCCTCCTTGGAGAAATGCCTGTCCAAGTCCTTTGCCCATTTTTTAATTGGGTTGCTTATCTTCTTGGAGTGGAGTCGTGTAAGTTCTTCGTATATTTTGGAGATTAAACCCTTGTCTGAGGTATCATTGGCAAATATGTTTTCCCATATAGTTGGGTCTATATTTATTTTAATGCTGTTTTCTTTAGCTGTGCAGAAGTTTTTTATTTTGATGAGATCCCATTTGTTTATTCCTTCCTTTATATCTCTTGCTCTGGGGGACATATCAGTAAAAATGTTGCTGGGTGAGGTATGTGAGATTTTCCTGCCTATGTTCTCCTCTAGGATTTTAATGGTGTCATGGCTTATATTTAAGTGTTTTATCCACCTTGAATTTATTTTTGTGTATGGTGTAAGTTGGTGCTCGAGTTTCATTTTTTTGCACGTAGCTGTCCAGTTCTCCCAACACCATTTGTTGAAGAGACTATTTTTACTCCATTTTATGGTGTTGTCCCCTTTGTTGAATGTTAACTGACTGTAGAGACTTGGGTTTATTTCTGGGCTCTCTGTTCTGTTCCATTGGTCTATGTGTCTGTTTTTATGCCAGTACCAGGCTGTTTTGATTACAGGGGCCTTGTAATACAGTTTGGTATCAGGTATTGTGATCCCTCCTACTTTGTTCTTCTTTCTCAAAATTGCACCTGCTATTCGGGGTCGTTTATGGTTCCATATAAACTTTTGAAGTGTTTGTTCTATGTCTGTGAAATATGCCATTGGTACTTTAATAGGTATTGCATTGAATCTATAAATTGAATCTACATTTTGTGGGTTTTAAGTTCATGGGATAGAAGCCCAGATTATTGATTTGAGACATCTTTTCTTATGTATGCACTTAATACTATAAATTTCCCTCATCACTGTTTTAGCATGTTCCACAAATTCTGATATATTTTTATTTTTGTGCAGTTTAATGTTTTTCTTCTCGTTTTTCTTAAGATCACAATTTGCTGTTAGTGGACATTTAGTTTGTTTTTGGTTTGTTTTTGGTCCATGAATATTTCATATACATTTATGTATGGGCATATGTTTTTGCTTCTCTTGGATAATCTAAAAGTAGACTGTCATAGGTATACATTTAATTTTTGAAACAATTGCCAAACTGTTTCCCAAAATGTTTGTTAGTAATTTATTGTAGTTGTAACTAATAAAAGTTGACTTGTGATGGCTTAAAATTTTTTATAAATGGTTCTTCACCATAAAAAATTGAAAAAGCACTGCTTGGAGTACCCTTGGAGGGTTAGATATAGGCAGCTTCAAGAACTCTCCATACACAATAAAGCAGAGTGAGTACCACTGGAGGTTAGGGTGATAGATTTGAAGACAGGGAAAGGACTCCGATCAGAGTATTCTAGTTTTGACTATACTGTTAATGAAGGGTAAGACAAGAACATTAGCTGAGTAGAGGGTCTGTAGCAGTAAAGGGCTGAGGAAGGAGGGAGAGAGGAGAACTCATCTCAGAATGTAACAAATTACATTTGTTAAAGAAATGTAGTAGGTTGTTTGAAATGCTTATTTAAGTTTTATGGCCATAAATTTAAAGTGTGGCCTTATTTTGAGTGTTTCTCCAATTAGTGCAGTTGCTTAAATACAGATAGATAGAAGATATATAGTTAGGTTTAAAAAGAACTAGGTTTTCTCTTGGCTAGTGTGACATAGGATTGGTAAGGTTAAGAGGACTTGGCAAGGGAGTGGTTATAGTGGTGAGTCGTGGAACTTCAACAAGTTAAGGAAGGAGATAAAGGGGATGATGGATTTTTGAAAAGGTACTAGGGTCAGTGGATTGCAGGACTCTGTGGGGTCAGAGGATAGTTGGAATAGGAATACTAGAATAAGTAAAATGGAAGGAAAGGAAATGGTGATCAAAGAGTAGGATTGTGGAAGTCGACTTTTCAGAAGTGGTATAATTTGGGGGGACTTACGTGAGCTAGAATACTACCATAAGAGCAAGAGGGTGAGGGAGGAGGGTTTTAGGAAAAGATGGGGGGTAAAGTTGAGAAAGTCAAGGAACACAGAGGCTGACAAGTTAGATTGAATTTTCTGTAAGTATGTTGAAGGCTCATGATAACAGGCATAATGATGGAGAGGAAGACATCAAGTCAGTTGAGTGCTAAAGTCATCAATGAATGAAGCAGGTGAGGAAGAATTTTGAGGGAGTGGTTAACCTGGCAACAAAGATAATGGTGGTGAAGTCTGAACACATGGTCTTAAAAGGAAGTGCAGTGGGGCGCAGTTAATGGAGGAAGCAGTGCAGTGGAGACGAATCAGGACACTCTCCTCACCTCTGAAGGATTGACAGGAGAAGGTCACTACTTCAGAGGGCTCTAGGGAGAAGCATCTCAGGAATAGCCAGATTTCACTTAGTACGAGAAGAGGGGTCATTCCTAGAAATGGGAGATAGCAGGATGGGAATGGCGTCCTTGAGAAGATTGGTTATCTAGGAGGCCCAGCTTACTGGGCCAGAGCTAAAAAATAGGTCCAATGGGATTAGTCATGGTAGTTTCTTGAATGGTTTTTTGGTACCTAGGATGTCTCTATTTTGTTGAGAGGACAAGATTATACTTTAAATTTTTTGTTTTACATGGACCTGGACTTCTTGATGTGTTTGGTGATTCTTAATTCTTTCTCCCTTCTGTGACATGCCTATTTATTCTCCTGAATGGCATGGACTTTCTGACTGAACTCTGCGGCTTCTTGTCTGTTTGCTTCTTTTAGGTGGGCACGTTGAACATTGTTAATTTTCAAATATGCAACTTAATTTTTTCAAATATTTTTTCTCTCCTGTGTGTTTGGTACAGAAGAGATTTTGGCATATACTTCTTTGTTCATTATCTTGACACTTTCAAAGCTAAACTTTTAGGAATAAGAAATTGATAGCAACCCAAATTTCTAACAATAAAGAATGGGTAAATGTGGCGCATCTGTATAACAGGACATTATGCAGGTATTAAAATTATATTTTGCAAGGACATGTGCAATAATGAGAAATTGCTCTCGGTACATTCTTTGTGATGCCATTTAGTAGAATACATATATTCTATAGGTAGGTATTAAAACGGAAATGTTTAAAGGTATTAATTTAAGATACTAGGTTTTTTTATACAAAATTCAAATTTTTAAATAAACTGGTTGTATTAGTATATATTTGTGTGTGTCTTAAAATCTTAACTCTGTCTTGGGTAGACTGTGTCTGGTTTTGACAAAAATTTCACTGACATCTTACATGATATGGGTTTTTTAAAACATAATTTACCCTGAATATAAATTAACAAATCTGAACATGTAGGTCAATGTTTAAGAATCACATAATATTAATTTGAAGTGTTAATAGATTTTTTTTAAGAAAATAGTTATTTTAGATTAAAATTAATAAGGTAAAGTCATCATTTCTATCATTACTACTTTATTGAAAGTATCATACCACATGACTTAACTGTGGTGTCAGGGTATGAAGCATGCATTTACTTCCTATAAATGTTTAGCAATCTGCTGATTGGCTTTATAAATATTTTGTTTATTCAGTAAATATTTAGTGAGTGTTAACTATATGCTAAACACTGCTCTAGGGACTTAGGATATATAAGTGAATAAATAAAATAAAGATATAGGTAATCTGGTAAGAGTAACAGTCTAATTCCAGCAGGATACCTTTTAGTAAGGAAAACACCTGTGTTCTTAGATTGTATGCATTTTAAAATTACATTACTATAAAAGCCCTATAAACCAGGAGAAAAAAACAATCTCCAGTACTAACTGTCTTTTGTTTTATTAGATTGAGGAACTTCAGCAGGCTTTAACAGTAAAACAAAATGAAGAGCATGACCGACAGAGGAGAATAAGTAATACCCGCAAAATGATAGAAGATTTGCAAAATGAACTGAGGACCACAGAAAACTGTGTGAATCTTCAACCCCAGATTGATGCCATTACAAATGATCTGAGACGGATTCAAGAAGAAAAGGCATTGTGTGAAAGCGAGATAATTGATAAGCATAAAGAGAGGGAAACTCTAGAGAAGGAGAGAAAGAGTAAGTTTTATTAAACTTAGTATGAAGTGATGCTTATAAAATGGAGGTACGTCTCTAGTGATGGGCTTTCTTCTTCCCCTGATATCATGCCTTTAAATATTCAAGTCTCCCTTTTGAGGAAGCTCAGCTTAGTTCTTCCAACTTAGTGCCTTAATTACCTATATCTAGCATGTATCATGATTTGCCAATGGCTGGTCACTGTCTTCAGTCTGCAAATACTTTGCTTTATTTTCTTAGAAAGTCACTTGCTATTATTTTTCAGATCGAATTTAAACTCTTTATTCTAGTCTTTATAAACTTTCTGTTTACTTTGTTCCTTGAAGCCTGTCCAGTTACATCTTTGCTTTTCTTACCTGTAGACCAGGGGTGTCAAACTCATTTTCACCAGTGGCCACATCAGCCTTGCGGTTGCTTTCAAAGGGCCGAATGTAACTTTAGGACTGGATAAATGTAACTGCTCCTTAACAGTTAAGCGAGAGCTCAGTGCTGCCACTGGGTAGAAACAAGGTGTTGGGCCGGATTCAGCCTGTGGGCCTCGTGTTTGCTGCCTGTGCTGTGGACCACGTGGATAGATCTATAACATTATCTAAGTAGAGGAGATGTCATATTCGATCTGCTCAGTATATATGACTAACATCAATTTTTTAAAAGACCGTTTTTGTATGTTTATCAAATATAAGATGTGTATGGTTAAAAAAAAGAAAAAGAAACTAGAACAGAAGGGTAGCCCAATACCTTTTAACCTCAAGACCCCCTCTCAAGCATATGCACTTTAACTGTTTCATCAGTTTTTTTCTAATTGTGCTTCATATATTTTCACCATATTCTTATTTTACCATAGCTTACTTTGTCAATTTTAGACATCATCTTTTGCTATTTTGTTACTTTAGATGTGATTTCAGCTCATAACTCCCCTCCCTATTATTGTAATTCTCAAATCAGATTATTATATTCAAGTTAGTTATTAATAAAATGTATTAATATTGAACTACTGTGACTAATACATCATTTTATCATTTGTCACTTAACTCTCGTCACTTTTTTTTAATGTATACTGCAGACTAAAAATACTAGTACTCCCTTCCCTGCTGCCCCTGTTTTTTAATACTCACCTGAGGACCTGCTTATTGATTTTGGAGAGAGAAGAAGGGAAGGGGCGAGAGGGAGAGAAACATCGATAGGTTGCCTCTCCTAGGTGCCCTGACCAGGACCAGACCCACATCCTAGGCGTGTACCCTGATTGGGAATCAAGCCCACAGCCTTTCAATTTACAGGACAATGCTCCAACCATCTGAGCCACCTTGGCCAGGACACATCCCTCCCTTCTTATATTCTAAATTCTCTAGTCTGTATTCTGGTTTTTCTATTCTTAAGGCTGAAAGCATTTTATTGAGAACCATATCAAGTTTTATGTGCTCTGTATATGGGTTAATTCTAAAAGCTAGAAATATTAAATATTATTCATGGTTTTACAGTGAAACTTGTTCACAGCAGAGCCAGGTAGTATGTTATAATCTAATTGTCTTTCATGGATAGCTTTTTTAAAGATTGCAAATTACTTTCTTAAAAAGCACCATTTGTTTTAGCATTTCCTTAAATAACAAAATAAAACATCTTACCAGGCATTCTCTTGAGTTCTGGAGCCTTCCATACTTGTCCTTTCTAGACTGACTATTCTCCAAGCCTCCTCCTGCATAGCAGTCATCTGGAATTTGTCTCAGATCCTTCTCTGTGTTGGATGAAGCTATTCCTGAATTCTGTGTCTTCTGTTTTCCCTATAGTACTCCCTTATTTTGTTAGAGTACATCTTCAGGTAACGTCCTAAGAAGGGGCATTTGGGAATTAATTATAAAGTCTTGACATCCCAGAAAATATCTTTATTATTACTTTTTCTCAGTTTTGTTATGTATATAATTCTAAGTTGAAAATAGTTTTACTCAGGTTCTGAATGCCTATTGTGATTGTCTCTGGAATCTAGTATTTTCTCATTCTCATCTGTGTGACCTATTTGTTTTTGGTAGCTCAAAGATCATCTTTTATTCTAGTTGTTTGGAAATTTGAGAATGATTTGTTGAGGGTGGGTTTTTCTCACTCCATTGGGAACATGGCTAAGTAGTGTTTGTAACTTGTGGGTCTGAGGTGTTTTTTTATTGTTATTATTAGATTATTTTACTAATGAGAGTTTTCAGAGAAACAGTACTTTGTTTCATTTTCCAATTTTAGGTGTGAATGATCAAATTATACAGTTTGACAATCTTATGAATCAAAAGGAAGATAAGCTGAGACAGAGATACCGTGACACATATGATGCCGTCTTATGGCTGAGAAATAACAGAGACAAATTTAAGCAAAGAGTCTATGAGCCCATAATGCTCATGGTAAGGAATTTTATCTTGGTAGCACCCGTTAGTTTTATTATTGCAATCATTATAGATTTTTGTTGTTAAAGAGTTCTTAGTCTCATTTACCCCCCTCGTTTTCCATGATCAGATTCGCAGCAACTGGTATGCTGCTGAACCCATACATGAACTTTTCAAAGGGACTTCGATCAGTACATCTGTGAACTTTTTCTAGAAAGAAATATGAAAGTGGCAGCTATTGACTAAGGATCATGTATAAAATTAGTTTGGTTACTTGTACCTTCTGGCAATTACTATTCTTAGGTTATACCGGGCAATGGATTAAATGCAGCCAAAGGGGTAGAAAACTGCTATAAATGAATATGTTGATATGAGGCACATGACAGAAGGTAGACAAGAAAGTCTCTTGCTACAAAAACAGAGCATTATGAGGATACTGAGAGTGAAACCAACAGTTGATTAACCTTATAAACATTTAATAGCTCTTACTGATGATCATGGGTCACCAAGAATAGGGTGAAGTAAATCATTTAATGAAGTGCGACCCTGGATTTATTAGGAAGACTTCTATATAAAATATTTAAAATAATAAGTTCAGCTCCAAAAAGTAAAAACCACATTCTTTAGTGATAATATATTAGATACATATACATAATATAAACTTCAAACTTTCCTGCAAATGACTTTAGGATTGTTTTTGCTAGATAATTTCTTATACTTGAGCAAAGAATGCAGTATAGATCCTTGCAGGATTTATGAAAAGTTCTATTTTCTATAACTTGTGGTTGTATTATACTTTACTAAAATCAATTTCATACAGTTTTTAAGTTTTATATTACATTAGCAAGATTAATATGCATAATGTATTCTCTTCTTGTTCAGGTATATATTGTTAAACTAGTTTTGTCAGATTAAGAAGGGAATGTCCATTTTGAACCCAGGCATTATTGTTTTGATTACTTTGGTAAGGACTGGAAAATATAAGAAAAATGTCGTAATTCTTAATAAGTTATAATCAAGTTTAATTGTCAGCAGATTTTTATTAAAATGCCAATCTCAATACTTTAGAACGTTATTAGATTTTATTTTCTTGTTGCTTGGTTTTTTAATAGTAGCTTATCATTAAGTTAGATTAGTACCTGGCATATAATGTCAATTTTTTTAAGTTTTTAGATAAAAAGATATACTCTGCTTTTTTACCCTTACTGGAGTAACCCTTTACTTTTCCTACTACCTACTTCCAACTGTATTCCCATACACACTTATTTAACCCTTCAAGATTTAGTTGAAATGCTACCACCCTCATAAGCAAAGTAACAATATATAAACTTAAAATTTTAGTCATGTAACTTGTCAGTTAGCAATCTGTTTCCATGAGTTACTTCTAAAAATTTCAGTATAGAATTGGAGAAGTGTGCAAAGATATTTTTACACTTACACCCATCACAGTAGTGTTTGTAATACAGAATGATGGGGCAAAAACAGGAAGTTTTCAAATATGCTGTTTAGTATGTAAAATGTGTGAAATCCTTATATTAGAGTACTATGCAGGCATCAAAAACGTTGTAGATCTCTATTTACTTATATAAAAGGACATTTGTGACATGTTCATGAATTATAAAAAAGGTAACAGGATAAAATGTATAGAAAGATTTCATTTTTAAAAATTGTGAAACAAGATGCTGTCATTAACCACCAGATCATCTTGGAGTGCTACATACACCTCCTCTGTCTACCTGTCTCTTAATACTGTGACTGTGAAGATAATGGCTTTGGAGAACTTTACCAAACATTTTCTTCACCAATTTTATGAGAAGGAACATGGTATGAAACTGATAAGCTGCAGAACCAACAAGGTGGCCAAATCTGCCTTCAGGGTGTCAGGAAACCAGACCATGAATGTAGTGGTGTATGCATTACACTTGGGGGAAACTGTGAATCAGTCAGTCACTACTGGAAATTAATAACCCCCTTCTTGTGTGACTTCCTTGAGACTTAGAACCTAAATTAGCAAGTAAAAGCCATCAAAGAATTGAATGACCATGTAACCAGCTTACACAAGATGGGGCCTCCAGACTCTGACAGGACTGAATATCTCTTGAGAAGTACACCCTGGGAGAGAATGATAATGAGAGCTAAGTTCTAGATGGCTTATTCATAGCTATAACATTTTTTTAAAATTTCCTATTGTCATATTGCTTACCCTTTCTATAAGTTGTAGCAAATACCCACATGTTTTCTTTCATTTGGTAAAGTACCAGTAAAGTAATTTGGTACCCCCTACCAACCAAATTGTGAAACAATAGACACTAAAATGTTTATAGTGTTTTAGTCCAGGTGATAGTTGAAGAAAGCGGATTTCCATCTGCTGTAGCTACTCTTCTTTACATTTTCTAAGATAGTGTTTCTTAATATGCCTCTGTTATGGAGATTTATTGTATTCATCATTTGTAATAAATAATAGATTTTACTCTTCTTAAAACAGCTTTTCCTGGCCTTTGTATCTTCAGTACCACTGAGTCTCAGCATGTGGAAATGCCTAATGAGTTGATGTTTTAAAATAAATCATTATGTTTTTATGTTCTAGTGGTACAAACCTTGCGTTTCTCCTGAAGGCACCAATAGTTACAGCTAATCCATAGCTAGTTTTTTCCATCTGTTTCATGAAGTTTTGTACCAATCAGTTCTTGCCATGTACAGTATGAATTCCTCTTGAAGATTAAGAAACATATTACAAGTTTGGAGATAGATGAGAAATGTTTATACTTTTAGATCACAATCTAAGATTGTTTGAATGTTTTCAATGAGTGACCAGAAAAGAACTTTATTATTAGATAATATCAGAACCACTATGCATTGGGTACTATTCAAGTCTTAACTTTCATTTTACTATTATTTGGATGTTTCTGAATGATAAATTATATTAAATAGATGTTCTACAATGTTGACCCTTCAATACCAAGTTCTTTTTTTCCCTTTTTCTCAATCATTATATTTCATCTAATTCAATAAATCTAAGTTAAATAAATTATTTTCTAATAATCAGTTTGGGTTTCATTAAAATCAACTTTTTTTGTTTTACTTAGATCAATATGAAAGATCATAAAAATGCCAAATATATTGAAAATCATATTCCACCAAATGACTTGAGAGCCTTTGTATTTGAGAGTCAAGAAGATATGGAGGTTTTCCTCAAAGAGGCAAGTATAAACTAACATAATATTTTAACTCACTTGGCACTTCGGTTGTTTAAAATTCAAACTAGAGCTAAAAGTGATAATGCCTAATTTTACCAGCAGTAACTCCTGTGTAAGGCACTCGGTTTTGCTAATTTTTGTACTATCTGTACTATTATTAGGGAATGAATTTATTTTATAAGAGGAAAAATAGCCTAATTCCCTCTGTGTCATTTCTGTGACATTGTTTAAAGAGAAACATCAGAATGATGGGTCTTGGGTTTTGAACATCCTTTTGGGAACTATATTGGGATAAACTGTTTTTCTTTTGATGGGAAATAAATATGATGTTATGATATAAATAAAGTCCCTTAAAAAAAATTGAGCCCTGACCCCATGTGGCTCAGTTGGTTGGGCATCATTCTGCAACAGGCAAGTTCTCCAGTCAATTCCTGGTCAGGGCACATGCTTAGGTTGTAGATTTGGTCCCCAGTTGGGGGCATACAAGAGGCAACCAATTAATGTTTCTCTCTTACATTGATGTTGCTCTCCCTCTCTTTCTCCTTCCCTTCCCCTCACTTTAAAAAAAAATTAAATATTTGGCCCTAGCTGGTGTAGCTCAGTGGATTGAGTGTGGGCCTATGAACCAAACGACCGCAGTTCGATTCCCAGTCAGGGCACATGCCTGGATTGCAGGCCAGTTCCCAGCAGGGGACGCACAATAGGCAACCATACATTGATATTTCTCTCCCTCTCTCCTTCCCTTCCCCTCTAAAGATAAATACATAAAATCTTTAAAAAAAAATATTTGGCTAGAAAACACCACTGACCAAGAATCTAAGCCAATGAAAGGCAGCATGGCTTAGGAGTTAATAGTATATAGGCTAGTCTACAATTAGACTGCCAGGATTTGAATTCTTGCTTTGCTACTAACTTGGGCAAGTCGCCAAAATGTTTTGTGCCTCAGTTTTCTTATTGCTAAAATTGAGGTAATACTGCCTACTTCAAAAGATTTTGGGGAGCATTAAATCAGTTAGTAAATGAAAAAGTATTTAGATAGTGCTTGTTAGCTATTTCATGTATTATGTGTATATTGTTATATATCTATTGGGTTGGACAAAAATTTCATGTGTTTTTTTCCATAAGATGGCTCTAACTGCTTAATTGTCTTTAACTTCATTGGAAAGAATTTTGTTAGATTGTACTGTGACAGTTGTCATATCAGTGGTCATTAAAAAAAACTTACCAAGTCATGAAACACAAGGACCTATATCCAAGATTGCTCTATCCAGCAAAACTTTCATTCAGAATGGAAGGGCAGATAAAGTGCTTCTCAGATAAGATAAGTTCAAGGAGTTCATCATCACCAAGCCCTTACTATATGAAATGTTAAAGGGACTTATCTAAGAAAAGAAGATAAAAATATGAACAGTAAAAGGACAGCAAATTCACAGTTATTAACATCCACACTTAAAACAAAAGCAGACTAAGCGGTCACCTAAAACAGGAGCAGAGCCACAGAAATGGAGGTCACATGGAGGGTTAACAACAGGGGAGTGGGAGGAGGGGAGGAGCAGAGAAGGTACAGAGAATAAGTAGCATAGACAGTGGGGAGAAAATAGACAGGGAGAGGGCAAGAGTAGTGTGGGAAATGTAGAAGCTAAAGAACTTATGATACATGGACATGAACTAAAGAGAGGGAGTGTGGGTGGGAGGGGGTGTGCAGGATGGAGGGGATTGAAGGGGGGAAATGGGAGAACTGTAATGGCATAATCAATAAAATATAAAAAAACAAAAAATAAGCCAAGGAAATTAAAAAAACAAACAAAGAAAGAAAGAAAATGGCAAAGGTTTGGGTCAAATAAAAAAAACTTACCAAATTAATTTTTGCATGGCCATTTTAATACTGAAGATAGAAGAAATACACATTTTCAGTATATTATACTTTATTATTTCAAGAAAGTTGAAAATGCAACTTGAAACACAAAAGATTTGTGCAGTGTATGGAGAAGGTGCTGTGACCGATCGAATGTGTCAACTGGTTTGCAGAGTTTCATGCTGGAGAGTTCTCATTGGACGATGACAGTTGAAGTTGATGGTGATCAAATTGAGACATTGAGAACAATCAATGTTATACCATGTGGGAGATGTCCAACATTCTCAAAATACCCAAATCAATAAAGTTATTGGTGGAAATGAGAAATGTGTCTCTTACTTGACCGTAAGAGACTAAACTAAACAAGACATTTTGGCCAACTCAATAATATATAGTGTATGTTGTTAACTATGTATGCTAGTATATATTGTCAGTAAGATTTCTTTTTCCTTTTGCATATGCCTTCTGTTTCTTTAAAAGCTCCAGAAAGATTAGGCTTAGGCTTTGTTTTGTTTAAACCTTTGTTAGTGCACCTAAGTGAGGATAGGACCCAGAATCGGCTCAAGTGGACCTCCGTTTCTCTGGTACACAAGTGACTGGGAAGAATCCTTACTTTTTTTGGCTTTTACCATATTGTCCATTTGGTTTACAGATTGGTAGGGAATGTGAATACAGACTTTATAGAAAGGTTGAATGTGTAAAATTATAAAATGGACATTTTATAATTTGTGTATTTTAGGATTGTTTAAGTTTAATCAGTGAGTTAGTGATCCGTTACCAGAGCTCATTGAAGAGTCAGGTGCTTGGGTTACAAGTCTGTGAAGTGTGGCACATTATGAAGGGTGTTCAGTCAGGTGTTACTAGATGATATCTGTTGTGCAGATCGCCAGCTTAGCCTACACTGAGCACCTTGCTTTGCCCTAGAGCATCATCCTTCCTCTCTGCTGAGGATGTGAACCATATACTGATAATATGACATAAGTTTCTGAAATTTGGACCTTTTCTCCCATATGCTATGACAGTTAACTTTCCAAAGAGTCTCATCAATAGGACCAGAACTTCCTTTTACATATGATTTTTTATGTATTTTGAGTTGTGAAATGTATTGTATGTAACCTTCCTAGTTGTATGCACTTGAGTACATCTCTCATCCTTTTAGTAACTTACAAACCATCTTCACAGTTTTTGCCATTTCATATACTGCTGTGCACTGTCATCACAACTTTTATAGTACTAGTACTAACTGTATTACTATTTAATATTTTTCTTTAAATCCCTTCACTTTTTACTACTTAAAATATTCTGAAAGGAAGTATAATATCACCACAAAATTAGAAAACAAATAATTTGCATAGCAATAAAGATGATAAAACCAATGTTAGTAAACTCTAGATCTGTATTGTTGCTTACTGAAAGCAGAGAACATTATTTTTTTTAAGGAGATAATAAAGAGTTAAGGACATGCTGACAACATACAACAACTTTCTCCTTGTGATTTGAAATATTGAAAGGGAATTGAAAGGCAAAATTTTTTTATTTTGTGATTCAGTTTTATTTAGGGTACCCACTAAAACAATACATTTTATGAACTGAAATGAGACCTATATGTTAGTGTCATTGATAGATTGATTCATGGACAGTATTTTTTCATCAGTATTGTTTAATCTGTACCTTCACTGTCTTTTTAATAACTTTATTTTGATATAACTTTAAAAATAAAGAAAAGTTGCAAGAGTATACATGGAAATTCTGTATACCTTTTACCCAGATTCATTATTTACATTTTGCCCTATTTGCTTTGTTGTGTGTCCATTGCAAATTAGTCAGTTTTGCTATAACCCAGCATATACATTCCTAAAAGTCACTATGCTATGTAAAATCATTTACCGTTGTGAGTAATGCTGCAGTGAACATTGGATACATATATATTTACGAATAAGTGTTTTCAAATTAGTTACCCAGAAGAGGATTGCTGGGTGATATGCTAGCTCTATTCTTAATTTTTTGTGGAATCTCCATACTGTTTTCCAGAGAGGCTGCACCAGTTTGTTTCCACCAGCAATGTAGTTCTCTTTTCTCCACATCCTCTCCAAAACTTTTTATTTCTTGTCATATTGATAAGTAGTCCTTCTAACAGGTGTCCCTTACAGCTAATAAGGTTGAACATCTTTTCATGCATGTCTTGGCCATTTGAATGTATTATTGGGAAAAGTGCCTGTTGAGGTCCTCCGCCCATTTTTTAATTAGATTGTTTGGGTTTTTTGTTGAGTTGTATGAGCTCTTTATATACTTTAGATATTAGCCACTTATCGGAGGTATTGTTTGAAAATAACTTCTCATTCAGTTGGTTAACTGCCTTTTTGTTTTGTTGGTGACTTCTTTTGCTGTGTCCCATTTATTTTGCCTTTCTTTTCCTTGCCTTTGGGATTAAGTTCACAAAATCCCCTCTGAGACCAAAGTTCCTAAGTTTAGTGCCCATTTTTTCTTATATATATATATATATATATATATATATTTTAGGTCTTATGTTCAAGTCTCTAATCCATTTTGAGTTAATTTTTGTGTATGGTGAGAAGTCTGATTTCATTCTTTTGAATGTGGCGTTCCCTTTTCCCCAGCAGCATTTATTGAAGGCTGTACTTTCTTCGTTTTATGTTTTTGGCTCATTTGTCAAAATTATTTACCCATGTATGTGCGGGTTTATTTCTGGGTTCCAAATTCTCTTCTGGCCTGTGTCTGTTTTCCTGCTAATATCATACTGTTTTGATTGTTGTATGAATTTGAAGTTAGGGCGTGTGATACCTCTGGCTGTGTTCTTTTGTCTCAGTGATTGCTTTGGCTCTTTGGGGTCTTTTATGGTTCCATCTTTGAGGGTTCTTCATTTTATTTTTTTGAAAAATGCCATTGAGATTTTATGGGGCTTGCCTTAAATTTGTTTATTCCTTTAGGTAATAATGGCCATTCAGCTATATTCTTCCAGTCCATGAACACAGAATATCTTTCCATTTCTTGGTGTCCTCTTTAATTTGTGTCAACAGTGTCTTGTAGTTTTCTGTGTATAGGTTCTTCACTGCCTTTGTTAAATTTATTCCTAAGTATTTTGTCCTTTTTGTTGCAATTGCAAATGGGATTGTTTTCTTCAGTTCTTGCCCTGATATTTCATTGTTAGTAGATAAGAACTGAACAGATTTTTGTACACTGATTTTGTATTCTGCAACTTTGCTCTGTTTGTTGGTTGTTTCTATTAGTTTCTTGGTGGACTCTTTAGGGTTTTCTATGTGTAGAATCATGTCATCTTCAAATACTGAGTGTTCTTCATTCCCAATTTGGATTCCTTTTATCTCTTTGCCCTGGCTGGAACTTCTAGTAGTGTGTTGGGACACAACATCTGTGGTGGGAGTGAGCATCCTTGTCTTTGTTACTGATCTTAAAGGAAAAGCTTCCAGTATTTCACCTTTGAGAATGATATTAGCTGAGATTTTGTCACATATGGCCTTTATTATGTCGAGGTACTTCCTTATATATGCATTTTATTGAGTACTTGCATAATAAATGGATGTTGTATCTTGTCATAAGCTTTTTCTGCATCTATTGATATGATCATATGATTTTTATCTTTTATTTTGTTAATGAGGTTGTATCATTGATGTGGGTATCTTGAACCATCCTTTCATTTCTGAAACGAACCCCACTTGATTGTGGTGTGTTTTCTTTTTAATGTATTCTTGTATTCAATTTGCTGGTATTCTGTTGACACTTTTTGCTTTTATGTTCATCAAAGATATTAGCCTGTAATTTTCTTTTCTGTTTTTCTTGCCTGGTTTGGCTGTCAGGGTAATGTCGACCTCGTAAAATGAGTTAGGAAGTATGTATTCCCTCTTCTTCAAATGTTTGGTAGACTTCACCAGTGAAGCCACCCAGTCCTAGAATTCTTTTACTTCTAAAGAAGTGTGCTTCACTACATTTTCTAGTACCATTTCTCTTCAAATTGTCCTGAGGTAGGATTAGACATCCTTACTTGTTCCCAGACTTAGAGGGAAAGCACTCAGTATTTCTCTGTTAAGTACTATGTCTGCTGAGCATTCATCATAGATGCCCTTTATCAAGTAAAGAAGTTTCTTTGTGTGTCTGTTTTGTTAAGAATTTTTATCATGAATGACTGTTGAATTTTGTCAAGTGTTTTGCATATACTGAGATGATCATATGGCTTTTGTACTTTACTCTGTTAATACAATAAATTAGATTGGTCGACTTTTTGAATGCTACATCAACCTCATGTTCTTGGGATAAACTGCTTGGTCATGTATACTGTTCATATACTGCTGGATTCTATTTACTAATATTTTGTTAAGGATTTTTTCATGTATATTCATGAAGGATATTATAAGTTTTTATCAGGTTTTGCTGTCAGGATTATGCTGATAACATAAAATGACTTGGGAAATGTCCCTTCTGTTTTCTGAAAGAGTTCTGGTATTGCTTCCTTACTGTTTCATAGAATTTATCAAAGAAATTGACTCTTTTTGTAAAAACACATAACTACAATATAAAAACACATAGTTATAATATCAGCATCACAATAAAAATGTTCCTTATAGGGATCATTAAATATCCTATCAGTGTTTGAATTTCTGATCATCCCATGAATGCCAGTAGCAATATAATAGCTTTAAGAATCATTTTGAATGAGAGTGGATGGTAATTAAAGTAATATTTTTTTCCTTATATTCAGGTTCGTGATAATAAAAAATTAAGAGTAAATGCTGTTATTGCTCCTAGGAGTTCATATGCAGACAGAGCACCTTCAAGGCCTTTAAGTGAACTAAAGTAAGTCTTGAAAATATTATTAGAACTAACCTGTTACCTTTCACATATTGGGTAATCTTTTATCTCTCTACTATATTCTAATTACCTTTTTGTCACATGAATAGTTTGTTATAGGCTACATTATTTCTTTTTCGGATCTCTACTTAAGTCTAAAATAAGGAAAAATTGAGGCCCAGGAACAGACCATGGTAAAGCTAGTACATGATGGTGATGTTTTAAATCATCAAACCAGTATTGGACTATTTAATAAAAAATACCAAAATAGTTGGTTATTGAGAAAATAAAATGATAAATTATCACTTAATAATGCAAAAATAATTTCCAGAAGGACTAAATGGAAAAATTGCAATTATAAAACAGCTATAAGTAAATATTTTCACTCTGGATGTAAGTAGACATTTTAAATATGAAAGAAATAGAAGAAACTACAAAAGAACAGATTAATAGTTTGTAGGTGTAAATATATAATGATTAAATCTTGACAAGGAAATAAATCTCAGTATTAATCACTTAAGTAATTTTAAAATACACAAAACAAAATGACTTTTATTTTATTTGTTGTTTATTGGCTACTCGTCAGCTATCACAATTTTTAATCATTATTTTAAGAAGAAAAACCTAATAGCCGCTACTCCTTTCAGACAATATGGGTTCTTCTCTTACCTGCGGGAGCTGTTTGATGCGCCTGCTCCTGTCATGAGCTACCTGTGCAGCCAGTATCACATTCACGAAGTTCCCGTAGGAACTGAAAGGACCAGAGAAAGAATTGAATGGGTAAGGAAGTGTTTAATTGGTAGTTTTGTTAACATTTCTCAGCTTAAAGTCAGGGGAAAATTATAAGAAATTTAAAGAAGTGTATCATTCTGTTGTTTTGAACCTCACAGAAAGTATCTATGTATTTCGTATTTTTAATACAACGTAAAACAATAACTATTGACTGATCCAATAACTATTGATTGACTGATCCTATAACGTAAAACAATAACTATTGACTGATCCTAACTATTGACAGGAATGATGGGGAGGTACCTAGAGTAAATAAATACTTAATACTTATAGGGTAACTTAATAAATTAAAACCTGGAAAGAAATACCTGGCACTCTTACCTGATTCTGGCTTGCTTGATAAACCTTCGTTTAAACTTCATATTAATGATTTAATCATTTAAATACTTGTATTCTAGATTATGTTTCAGACAAATTATACTTCAGGATGATAGGCTGTGATACAGAAATGTTTTAGTAAAACCTCCCCTTCTTAAAGCTTCCAGCTAAGATTACCTCATATAAGAATGACCACCCTTAATGAGATCTTATTTTCCTTGCTTAGTATATCTACTTAAACTCTTTTTTTAACTAATTGTAATGTATATATTTACTTATTTATTAAATTTATTGGGGTGACATTGGGTAGTAAGATCATATAGGCTTTAAGGAACTCTTAGTTCATATATTCTGTTAGTATGCCTTAGGATTGTTTTCTTAGAAGTACTCTCCAGGACTACAAACCACATTTTTTTTATTATCACAGGCAGAAACAGGGAAGAAATCCCTTCTAAAACAGATTTTTCTATAACACCAAATTATCCTGTTATACTACTTCTAAGCATGTAGGACCCAATTACAGACCTAACTGCCATTTATAATATCGAATTTGTTAGAATACATATTAAAATGTTGTAACAACCAATTTATAGTTATCATTGTACCTCTTTGATCTTAATTCCATGGTGTTTAGAAAAAAGGACAAGACCCATCTGCATAGACCAACCCATTTTTGTCATAACTTTAGGGATAGGTAGGGCTATCTGAAGGTAAGGGTAGTACAAATTCTTTATTACAGAAAGACTGTAAAATTTGGTAAGGGCTTTTATCATTTTACTTTGAAGCAGAAAAGAACAATTACTGCAGTTGGGAAATTCTTTTACTTTTTGAAGAGTGCTTCAAGTCGAAGTAGTTTTATGTACTTTTATTTTTTAACATTTTGCTTAAGTCATTAGAGATCTTTAACCCTAGAGTTTGTAGTAGAGAGAAAGCATTGGAATTCAAATAATTTACATTAGAAGTAAAATTCATTTTCATGTTCTACTTCATCTCTTTTCAAATAGTTTTATTAACTTTAATCTCCAGTTCTGTATAGGTGATGATATTTTTAAAATCCTTGGACACATTGATTTTTCCTATACTTTATTGTTTCATTGTCCAACTGAATGCTATATTGTATACAAATATCTATAAATTATGACAAGATGCTTCTCAGACATGCGAATATACAATAAAACCAAGTTAGGAAGTATTTCAAACACTTGGTAAAGTCCCTGACATTATTTTGGCTATCTTTCAGAAGATATAAACCTTTGTTGAGGAAACTTTCTGTCTTTGTATCTGCAGTTCTGCTTCATGTCTACATAGTGACAATAACAGCTATATTTTTTCATCAGACTAAAGATACATTTTTTAGTGTAAAGTTTTGCTTTATTATTGAATACTAACATTTTAGGTTCTTTAACAATGATTATAACTTATTTGTGGGATTGTTCTCTCACTAATTTCTAAGGCTCCCTTTTGGTTAAATTGTCTGCTGACACTCTTGATGTCTGTTTTGGTGGGAGTGCCCTTCCCTCACCATCTCTGTCAGTTCAAATCCCATTTGAAATGTATTTTCATGAAACTTAGGTAAGCTCTTCTAGGCTTTCCCTTCATTTCAGTTTATTCAGCAATTAGTGATGCCAGTTAATAAAACCTATGTCATCTCTCTTCACTTAGACTATAAACTTCTGGAGAGAAACAAACCATAAGAGTATCAGTAATAAACCTTTATAGAGATTAGGAAAAACTGCATTACAGCAGCTTATTCTTTATTAGCTTTATGTCTGCATATTTATAATGTTATAGCATTTAGAATGTACTTTATGAACCTCCTTGTAGCAGTTCTTGAGAGAAAAGATCCCTCTAAAATGCAAAAAAGTCTCTGAACTCCTTGAAAGGAGTTTCCATTAAGTATTCTCAAATGTATACAGGAATTGAATATAAAACGTGTGTCTTTCAGCAGTGTAATTGAGGGCAAGACAGAGTAAATGACTTACCTGACATAACTTAGTTCAATGTAATGGATATCCAGGTTCTGGTATTTTTTCTGTAGATACAACAAAGCTTCAAAAGTACACTGAGTTGGGAGAGATTGTATAGCAAAGCATAATATAGCTAACTTTGCCAGTGGTTTTGGTTTTCTCCTAATTTCCTTAGTTGTTAAAATAATAACCTGAAATATATCAGTGATGTTGTTGGGTAATAAATGTATATCTACTATTTTTTGATCTTCTAAAATTCACTTGTTCTGTATTTTTAATTCTTCAGTCCTTTTAAACATATCATTATTAGATGTTCTCTGATACTTATTTATGCTATAGGTAATACAAGAAACCCGATTGAGACAAATGTACACAGCAGAAGAAAAGTATGTGGTGAAAACTTCCTTTTATTCAAATAAAGTTATTTCTAGTAACACATCCCTAAAAGTAGCCCAGTTTCTCACAGTCACTGTGGATCGAGAGCAAAGAAGACACCTAGAAGAACATCTAAAGGTTGTTGTTTTTTTAATTTAATATTAGAAAAAAATATTAACTGTATTTATAATACTCTAACTAGAAATCTTTAAAATATATTAACAATTTTGAATATCCCATAGGAAATTAATAGAAAATTGGAAGCAGTGAAATCAGGGTTTATTGCCTTGCATGAAACAAACAAACATCTAGAACACAGAGATAATGAACTTAGACAAAAGAAGAAGGAGCTTCTTGAAAGAAAAACCAAGAAAAGACAATTGGAACAAAAAATTAGTTCCAAACTAGGAAGGTATGTTGCATCCACTTTTGTGGGGTGTGGGTTAGGGGCACAGAGCAGTATAGGGATATTACTAGTTTACCCTGGAATGATACCATAATCCCAAAAGCACATTTTGTAATTTCTTTCTCAAACTTTAATTTTACTCCCAAGGGGAATGAACATTGGCTTCTAGTTTCAAGGTTTTTCCCATATCCTACCATGTCATAGCTCAGCTCTTCTTTTGTTCTTTTATTCTTCTTGCCAATAGAATAAAGATGTAAATTTTAATGACATAATCAGCTTTTAATAATCAATGGCAGCTCATTGCCTTGAGTAAGGTATAAGTTTACCATACCTAATATAGTTTGTGTTTCTAAACACAATCATATATTGAGTAATATTTGAGATGTATTAAGAAAATTTATTTTTTAAGCAAATAAATTGTCATTCACTTTCATTTTAAAAGTTAATAATGTACTGTGGTTACTTAAGGCAAGGCGTCTCTATTTAGTCTAACTGCCCAGAATTTTTTTACTTTGGGCCTTTTGCAACTTGCACCCTTCGCTTCATTCCTATCTTTAATCATCTGCAAACACTTAACCTCTACTCTGAGGCTGCCACATTGGACTGTTGTGTTGTCTAAAACTAAACTCTCTCCTCACCCTGGCTTCCCTGGCTCAGTGGATTGAGTGCCAGCCTGTGAACTAAAAGGCTGCCTTTTCATTTCCCAGTCATGGCACATGCCTGGGTTATGGGCCAGGTCCCCAGTTAAGGGCATGCAGGAGGCAACCAACTGATTTATAAAATCTCTTACATATCGATGTTTCTTTCCCTTTCTTTCTCCCTCCTTTCCCCTGTCTCTAATAATAAATTAATCAATTAAAAATAAAATGAACTTTCTCTTCCTTAAGTAATGTTTATTTTTGTAGTGAAATGACCTTTCATACCCATTAGCAGCTCTCTGTCTCATATGTACAGTTATGCACTTTGGAATAGTACAGTGGTGACCTGAGTAGTGGTCTCCCTGACTTTTCTGTCCCCTCTCTCTTCAGTGCCTCCAGATTATTGTTGTTAAATTTATCCTCTTTTCATTTTCCTACCCCCATTCAAGATGATCTGTTGTGGTTTCCTGCCATTACTCCATAAAATTGACTTAAATACTACTTTCCTTTAGACTGGCTTTCAAGTTTTTCAAAATCCTGTTTCATTCAACCCATTCCAGCTCATCTCCCTACCTGCCCCAGCACTGTCTTCCACGTATTATTCAGTCCGCTCTGTAACTCCATTGAACAGTTCATTTCTGTTGATTATTGCTTCCATCCTTTGTTCTTGCTTTATTCCCTGATGGCAGTGTGGTGTAGTGGAGAGAACTTTGGTGCCAAATACAGCGTGCCATTTAGCATCTGTGCTCTTCGGTGACTTATTTAACTTCAGAGCCTTAGTTTCTTCATCTTAAAGAGCAAAGGATTAACTTTTAGGACTGTTGTATTATGTCTTCATTATGTTTATTTTTAGCTTATTAATTAAATCCCCCTAGTTAATCTCCTTAAGGGAAAAGCCTTTATAAACAATATTAATAACAGGAGTAACAACCTATACGCATCAATCAGTTACCGGCCAGGCACGATACTGAGTATGTTACGGAGTTTACATCTCCACCACAACTCTGTAGGAGGCTAAAGCCAGAGGAGTAACGTTCATTTATACTGTTCATCAGTGGCGAGGAGCGAATTCAGATTCATCTTTGTGATTTTAGATACCATTAGCACTAGCATTACCTAGATTATCCTGGGCACATAATATATGTCAACAAATACTTTTTGATCCTGAATAGTTGTATAAGATGATTATTTAATCTAGAATCTAACTGTTTGTACATCTTCAATAGCCCATGAAACAATGAAGGACCTAGGATTTGGGCTCAGTTCTTGTGTATAACTTTGATTTCTACATCATTATACATTTCATACAGTTTAAGGCTGATGGAACAGGATACTTGCAATCTTGAAGAGGAAGAGCGAAAAGCAAATATCAAAATTAAAGAAATAAATGTTCAAAAAGCAAAGCTTGTCACTGAGTTAACAAACCTAATAAAGGTAAGGCATTTTCTTACCTTACCTAAGGCATTTTAGTCATACAGGTAGCTGAGACAAGGTAGTAGAATCTTAAGTGATTTTTATGAATAATTTTAACTTGCGCTGTTGTTAGACATTTTTTTGTTATAGGTCAAATTGATTAAAAGCAGTCATTAGGCTAAATTATTTTATTCCAGATGACTCAGTAAATTCACAGGATAACTTTTTTAAGTTCTCTTGTAAGAAATAGTTACAAAAATAATGAGAAAGTTATCCAGTAATATTAGGAGGAAAATATTTTTATGGTTTATAATTTTTTAATGTATTATTTTTCTTAAATGAGAAATAAATTAAACTCTTAACGGGTTTTTGTTCCTAGATTTGTACTTCTTTGCATATACAAAAAGTAGATTTGATTCTTCAAAATACTACAGTGATCTCTGAGAAGAACAAGTTAGAATCAGATTATATGGCTGCATCATCACAGCTACGTCTCAAAGAGGTAACATTTTTGCTTGTTTTTTTATTTTGGGATTCTGGTCTCAGACCTGTTTGAAAATAATATATATCATTATTTGCAGTATGCAGTTTGTGTGCTGTTTAATTTATTAATTTAATGCATTCTGCTAGATAAGAAAGCAGATATTTTATACTGTACATTTTGTTATTTGATTGGGGGATGGGGTGGTAATCTAAAAAGAGAAGTCAGAATATCTGATTTAGTCCCTTGAAAACTAAAGCCTCCTGTCTGCTTTCTTATTAACTCAAATTATAGTCATTACTGTTATCAAGCAGCTTTAATGCAGTTTGTACATGTCACAGCACACTGTAGATGAGTGCCGATCAGCACTAAGAGTGTTAGTGTATACCGGTTATCTTGGCTATTTAATCTTCTATTACTGTCTATCCATGAAATGGGGATAAATATTGAAGTAGTATGCAGGGCAGGAAATGTGGTATACCAAGTTAACTTAAAACGCGAAGAAAGGCTGGTGACGAAATGGTAGTGACCTGGCAGTTTTTGAGTCCCAAATCCTTTCCCGAAAATAGAAGAGTAACTAGTACAACAGAGGAACAACAAACCCATGGACACAGCTAACTCAAGGTACATCCGGTATATGCTCACACTAAGCACCCAAAGTTGGCATCAGACTGTTAAGTTACAGGCACAGTCCCCAACAGGTCTGCCCTTATTCTAGACACCAGCTGCAGCTTCAGGGGTTCTTAGCCACTTGCACACCTGACCAGTTAGCTACCAGCGGGAGCTTTCCCATGACCTCAGGTTCAGTAGTTCACTAGAATGACTCACAGAATTCAAGAAAAACCCCATACTGAAGATGCAATTTTATTCTGAAGGATACCAACCACTACTAGTCAAATGAAGAGACACAGAAGGTAAGACAAACAGCAATAGCTAAATGAAACTAACGATCTCACTTTGTTTTCACTTCAGCAATATAACCTCACAGAAAAAGTATTCCAATTGACTTTAAAACGTAGACATTTGGTATTAAGGACAAAAAGAACGGCAAAAGAATTTGTACTGTTTTCAGTTACATTGTTGATCATACTTGTAAATGTTATTCTGAAAATATAACATTATATGATAAAGCAAATAAGGGATTATGTTAAATGTCATTAGGATTTCCAGCATAAGAGAATAGAAACTCGGATATAAAACAAATGTGTACTAAAAACCTTGAAATATTTGAGTTAGTGAATTCAATGTATTTTCTCCAAAAGAAAAAAGAATACTAGATTTGTCTATTGAAAAGGTGCATATTTTGGCCTCTAAATACTATTCGACACTAAAATTGGCCATTGGAGAAATGGCTAACTCTCAAGCAGGGAAAGACATGTGTGAGATTAACCTCAATTGTATTGTTATACCAGAAACTACACCCTCGCCAGTACTACACCCTCCCCCAGCCCCAGTTACAACACCTGAAAATGTCTCTAGACATTACCAGATGTGCCCTGGGGAGCAGGAGCGCTCCCGTTTCAGGACCACTGCTATAAAACTTTCCAGTTTCCGGGAAACATAGCGAATTCAGCAAGGCTGCAGGATACGAGTTGAGTATACAGGAATCAGTTGTGGCTCCATATATTGGTAGTGGATAACAGGAAATTTAAATTCATAAAACAATACTGTATATAATTGCATCAAAAATATGAAATACTTAGAAATATATTTACAAGACCTGTACACTGAAAACTATAAAATTTGGCTGACACAAGTTAAAATAGGACTAAATGGAGAGGTTGATTGTGATCATGGAGCAAAGATGCAGGATTTGTTTAAATGTCAGTTCTCCCCTGAATCTAGAAATTCATTAAAATTCCCAGCAGGGCTTTTGGTTTTTAGAAAATGGCAAACTCATTCTAAAATACAATAAACTTAGAAAAACTGAAAAAGCAATTTGAATGGCAATATTTAATTGTAATACCTATAAAACTACAATAATGAAGACATTGTATTGCTATAAAAATAGACATGGATCAGTGGAACAGAATAGAGAATCCAGAAATAGATTCACATACATACTGTCTGTCAGTTGTTGTTTTGCAAACATACCAAGGAACTCAATGGAGGAAGAATAACCTGACAGATAGAACTGGAACAATTGAATAGTCGTATGCCAAAAATGAACCATAACCCTTAACTCATACCACATATATGCTAATGGATCCTGCACTTAAATGTAAGAACTAAACCTGTAAAACTTAAGAAAACATAAGAGAAAATCTTAGTGACCTTAGAATTGGCAATATAGAACACAGAAGGAATCAGAGGTTGTACTTTATCAAAATTTAAAACTTGCTCATCAACAGATACTGTTACAAAAAGGCCGACTACTAATTGGGAGAACATATCTGTAAAACATATACTGGACAGAGGACTTGTATCTGGACAAAGAGCTGTTACTGTGGATTAAACCTAACCTTAGGTCTGTTATGTAAAGTTCCCTGCAAGCTAAGAAGAGTTTTGGCATTTTTTTAAGGGTTAAAACAAAAGACTATATAACAGACTGTAAGTGGACCTCAAAACCTAAAATATTTACCTTCTTGCTCTGTTTAGAAAAAGTTTGCTAACCCATGATGGATGCAATAAAAAGAACTCTTACAATTATCAATACAAAGAAGACAAATAACCCAGTCCAAAAAACCAAATAACCCAGTCCAAAAAACAGGCAAAAGATGTAAACATAGTCTTCACTAGGGAAAGTATATACAGATAACAGATAAGCACATGAAAAGATTCCCAATCTTATTAGTCAGTGGGAAGTGTGAATTAAAGGAATAATAATGAGGCACCACCACAAACCCACCAGAATGACTAAAAGTTTCACACTGAGCATACCAAAGTGCTGGTGAGACTGTGGAGCTACTGGAACTCACATATGTTTCTGGTAGAGATTTAAAGTGTGTAATCACTTTGGAAAACCATTGAAAAGATTCTTAAATGTTAAATGTGTACCTGCCATGTAATCTAGCCAGTCCTCTCCTAGTATTTACCCAAGAGCAATGAGAGCATATGTCCATGAAAGACTGGTACACAAATATGTAGCAGCTTTCTTTGTAATAACTAAAAACTGCAAACAAAAGGCCGGCAACAGTTAAATAAGTAAATAAATTACAGTGTATCCATGACCGCCTATTACTCAGCAATAGAAAGAAATGAATTACCGATACTCCAGTGTGCTGAGGGGAAGAAGCCAGACCAGAAACTATGATTCTATGTATATGAAGTTCTACAAACTGCAAAATGCCTGGTGACAAATAAATCAGTGGTTGTCTTGGGTAGAGTACGGAGGATGGCTTACAGAGGGTAAATCTTGGTAGTGATGGTTCCATTGGTGGTGTATATGTTTGTCAAAATTCATCAAGATGTACACTTTAAAAATGTGCAATTTATGCATCAATTACACTTACATTAGGATTTTTATCGTTTGTTTCATTGAGGTCTTTTATATTTTTAAATATGAATTTTTAATTATAAGAGTAGGAAGAGTAACAGCCTCTATGTATCCACTATTCCTGTTAAACAAATGTTACACTTTGCCATATTTATTGCAGATTTTTAAAACTTTTCGTGTATTCGAAGTCTCCTTGTACTCTTCACCATCCATTCTTGTATTTTCTCAGATTCTACTACTACTCTGGCAGTGATCTGATTGTGATTCACTTTACAGTTTTCACAGGCATACCTGCTGTGTAAAAGTGAGCTTCTAGGACTGTCTTTTATAGAGAGTCGTTCGAGGATAGGTTTCAGGAAAGAGACATAGGCCTGCACAGGTGAAGGGGAAGATGAAGTTAAAGTGGAATAGAAGCTTCATTATTCTGAAGCCATCTTCTTCAAACTCTGTGGCTTCCTGAAAAAGCATATGGCTAGGAGAAACTGGGGAAGAAGGAATGGAAAAAAAGAACTTTGCTTGCAAATAAGTATATTAGCGTAGGCAAGCACAAACACCTAGCCAAAGGTTAGGTTTGCTGTGCCAGAATTAGTTCACTTTGAGCAAAGCCGAAGGTGTGGGAGATGGAAAGTTCCTTCCCTCTTTCCTCCCCACCAGGAAATAAGGAAAGTGGGAGAGGAAGGCATTAGAAGTAGCAGTAGGGTGGGGCAAACGTAGGTTTACAGTTGTTCGGATGGAAAATAATAACTATTTAACAACAATACAAGGATAAATTGTTTCACATGCTCACAACTGTGTGTGTGCGTGTGTGTATGGAATATATGCACAGTTATACATATACCACATTATATATACATATATGGGATACAGCAAAAAAAAAAAAAAAAGAAGAAACCAAAGCTTATAGTACCCAGACTGGAAGGGGTGGAAGGAGGGTGGGCCAGATCGGGAACTAGCTGTCATAGGAGAACCACATCAGTCTGCATTTCACCGGAGTGTAGAGACAGTCCCCTGCTCATCATCCTGTGTTCTGCTGGTAAATATTTGTAGAGGCCATGTGTGCTAAGCTTTCTTGATTGATTGAGCCTATGAACCTGGTTGTTCAGTATAGAAAAGATTTCATATAGAAATGGACTCATCATGGAACATTAAGTCAAGTCACACAATACAATATTTGATCCTTGTGCCTGAAGTTTTGTTTTGAAATAAGTTTTAATGAGAGCTTAAGAAAATGATGGGTTTATGTCGTGTGTACAGAAGTATCATGGAATCATGATGGTTCTCCGAAATTTTAACCCCCTCTTGACAGGGTGAGAAGTCGTCTTCCAACAGCCTTTATTCACATAGATGTGCTAAGGTTAGGTGCAGAATGACAGGGTGTTCTATTATGATCTATTTTGTTAGTAGTAGCAAAAGTACTCATATTGCAAATGGATCGGACTACTTTGGAGAGTAGCAAAGTTTCTTAGGAGGAGGTTTGTTTTCAGTCTTTGAGTCACTCATTAATTTTTTTTTTTTTTACAAAGATGGCCACATTCTACAGTCAAGGGATATTGTGCTATTTGTTAATAATATATATTAAGGTGCTTAGAGTGCTGCCTAGTATGAAACCAGTGTTTCCCTAAAAAGTATAGATTCATATCAGGGTCAGTATAAGTTACAAGAATTGTAAATTAATTTATTTGTTTATTCTAATAATAAATTTAGAAATTCTGTGTTTTCACCTAGCATTCTCTGCCTACCTGCTTGGAACTCCCTCTTCTTCCCCTGCCAAAAAAAAAACACAAATTCCAGAGGAGACATTTTAAATGAGATACATTTGAGGGGGAGTATTTTTAACAAATAAAGAGTACTAGTGCCATTACTTCATTGTTTACTGATAGATTGATTGAAGCAGAATTTATAATCTTAGGTATTAAAAAGCCAGTGAATACTACTGATTTGTGAATTTCAAATTTGACACAAATTTTGTTATTAAAAAAGAATGATTAAATACTTTTTATGTTTATAAAATATGTATTCTAATATGTATTAAAACTTATAGGTAACATTTGAATTTGAGACCATTTAAATTGGAATGAAATGTGGTGCTTGTATTTGCATTAAAGGAAAACAGAAATGTTTTAATTTAAAACTAATGTTTTAGTAAAAGTTTGTGGTACCTAGAACTTAGTTTGGCTCCTATAATATAAAAAATGGTTTTCATTCTGTTTGACTGTTATTTTAATAAGTGGTTAAATGGAATAATGTATTAAATAATTTCAAGTGTAGATGCTATTAAATAAATTCTGCAAGCAATTCTTATTTCTTCCACTAGAGGGCCCTCTTAGAGAAGCTTTTGCTTGTTTAATGTCAAGTTAAAAAAAGAACTTCAGAGAAAAGATAGTACTAATTTCTCTCAGAAAACATACCTACAGACTAATCTTTTCCAATTTGTTGGTGGGCGATATTTTGGAAATTTGCTCTTTTCTCCCCTTATGTCTTACATCTTAATAAGACATTATATGTCTTAATAAATGAAATGTTTCTGTTGTCTATTAACTATTAAAGGCTAGACTGGAAGCAGAAATGTAGATACAGCTGTTTTTACTAGCCTAACTGTACAGCATTATCTTACATCATTGTATACCCTTTTCCTTCCATTCCTTACCCTCCCACTCAAAAAAATCTCGACAGGTGTGGTGGTGAGGGGAACAGATGCAATGTATAGAAAGAACATCTTCTCTGGAGAAGAATGTATTACACATATGCCACCAAACAGAAGGGAATTATTGAATGAAATTTTGTCCCCCTAAGCACAGATCCCCCAAATATTCAACTCAAGGACATTTCACTTAGCAAGGCCCAGAGGAGCAGGAAGCAGGAATAGAAGACTGCAGGCGTGCTTAGTTTCTACCCAGCTGCTCCTCGTTCTGCGTTTGCCTGAGTGCCGTGGCCCTAGAGAGCAGAGTAGGGGGGACTGAGAGTCTTCAATGTTTTCTTTTATTTCTCCAAGGGTTTGGGGACTAAGGAGTTCATTCAAGGAAACCATGGTGCTAAGGAGTTAGTGTAAAGGCTTGCTTGTATTTTCATTTCAGCCCAGTACAAATCCTTTTACTCTTCATAACATTTGTCTTTGTTTAGTGTATTTGCTATCAAATTTCAACACATAAAAATCACCAAGGACCTTTTTAGTAATACAAATGTCCAGGCCTCAGCCCTAGAGAACGTAATCGAATAGGTCTGGCATGTGGCTGGGGTATCAGTAGTGTTTGAACAACCTTCACCACCACTTCCATCCACTCCAGGTATTTTTTGTGCAGACTGAAGTTACAGGTTTAATGAAAGAGCAAGCTAGACCTCTTTTTTCTCAGGTACCTGCTCATCTACTACTTCCATAGCATTCTGAGCCACATCTGGAAAAGGAGATAATATATTTCTTTTAGGTTGTTATGAGGATTGGATTAATTAACATGTAAGATAGTGATTGTAACAAAGCTTGGCCCACAAGAAGGCATTCCATGAAGCCATCATTACACATGAAACTTTTGCCATCTGGCTTCTTTCTTGTTCTTCCAGACCATTCACTTGTTCCAGCGTCCGTGACCACTCTGGCCTTCCTGCACCTCCTGCCCCACCACACACATACTCTTTTCCTTTCCCATTCAGTCCTCTCCCACTGAGGGGCATGAGTTCTGTAGGCGGGCGTAATGAATCCTGACTGCCTCTAACTAAATGTGTGAGTTTGCACAAGTTACTTTGATTCCTCTCAAGTCGTCGTCTTTTTTTTTTAATACACAAAGTGGGAACAATATTACTGTCAGTGTCGTAAGAAATAAGGGAATAATGTGCATGAAGCACCTAGCACATAAGCTTTCAATAAATAACAGCTCTTTCTTTTTATGATGATTTTATGTATTTTTTTACTCACGTTTTTATGCTCAGTACATAGTAAAAACTGGCATTTAATAGGTTCTCAGTAATGATTTGATGAAGAAATGAATGTGTCCACAAATAAATGATAACTACATGAAAGGCATTTGGAACACTATTAAACACTGTTTAAAGGTTCTACTTACATTTGAGTGCTGAGTTTTCTGATATGAAGCCTACATGCTGTGTATTTCATATTTTATTAGAGTGAAATTATATGTAGCTAAATTAAACTGTTTCAGGAAAAGGAAAATTAAATTTTAAAGCTCTTAAAAATTTAAGTTCAGATTTAACCTTTACAAGAAAGGCAGTCATGATTTGAGATACAGTTTTCAGATTTGCTTATCACACTCAAATTTAATAATTTGATATGTATTATAATGTGGTCATTTAATAAAATAGCCCTCTGTTCAAATTTCCAAAATATTTCTTTTTCTTGTAATAGCAACATTTCATTGAGTTGGATGAAAATAGACAGAGATTATTGCAGAAGTGCAAGGAACTTATGAGGAGAGCTAGGCAAGTATGTAACCTGGGTGCAGAGCAGACCGTTCCTCAGGAATACCAGACAGTAAGTATAAATAGTACATAATGCCACAAGTTAACATTGTTTGTAAGCTTAAAGTGCCCTCGGCATTGTAATGTGCTATGAAATGTAAGGGATTTTCCCCCGATTTTTAACTATGTAATTTTGCTTAGCAGATTTTCTCTACTGTACTCAAACTTGCATCGGTCATATTGCTTAATATCAAAGTTATTAAGACATAATATTACATTGCAGAATTATTAGCACCATAACATTCATTCTTCCAATAAAAGATTCTTCCCCCCAAACCACCTTTGGGGTGGGATTGGGAAATGGGATGCACTTTTTCAGGGTCACGTAGTACCAGTAATTGAATAAGAAACAGTAAGTAGCTGTGGTAGTTAGAAAAACAGGCAAAATGAACATGTTTTCCTGGATAGTAGGTTTCTATTTGGAGTTCAATGGGAACTTAATCTTTAGGGCTAACATTTTTGGTAAGGAGAGGAGAAAAGAGCCTCTTTTTTTTCGTTATATTTTATATGCTGACATATCTGTCAGTTAGTGAATGAGGAGATGCCGCCCTTTAGTCCAAGTTCCACCATTAATTATCTAGCCCGGTGACCCTAAGCTTTATCTGACCAGTGAGGATGATTGCCTGTATACCTGTTCTCTCAGAATGTCACAATGAGGAAATGAATAGAAAATAAGTTTTAAAATATTTTATATTTGTATAGGTTTTTTAATTCTTAATTTCAAATGTTATCTATTTCAGTAGATGATGAAATGTCTACTGAGTATATAAGTTGAACTGGAAAAAAATAATTTGAATTATAATTTTCAAACCCTCAAAAATTTCACTTTATGATATCAGACTTAGAAACCACAGAAAACAGATCCTACTGGGTACATAGTAGGAATTTAGTAGATTTTTAAAGACAAAGTGAGGAGCTGTTGTTTCTGAAAGTATACTAGAACTTCTCCAAAATACATTGGGTTTTTGTAAAAATAAATATTAATATCTATAGTTTTTTTCTTTCAGAAAGTAACATTCTATCCTTGATAAGTCATACTGTTTTTGAAAGGAACAAAATTAGATAATCTATATATTCATTTTAAATGTATTATGTAAAAATGTGTTTTGTGTGTGTATCAGGCATGGAACAAGACAGGTGTATGCGTACTTCCTTTTTTAAAAGATTTTATTTATTTTTAGAGAGAGGAGAAGGGAGGAAGAGAAGGAGAGAAACATCAATGTGTGGTTGCCTATCATGCACTCCCTACTGGAGACCTGGCCTGCAGCCCAGGCATATAATGCCCTGACTGGGAATCGAACTGGTGACCCTTTGGTTCACAGGCTGGCAATCAATCCACTGAGCGACACCAGCCAGTGCAAAGATTTTATTTTTAGAGAGAGAAGGAAGGGAGGGAGAAAGAGAGGGAGAGAAACATCAATTGGTTGCTTAATGTCCCCAGCGGGCCCACAACCTAGGCATGTGCCCTGACCAGAAATCAAACCAGTACCTTTCAGTCGGTAGGCTGGTGCTCAGTCCACTGAGCCACATCAGCTGGGGCTACGGAAATTTATATTCTAATCTGAACCATGGGGCAGACAAAAAACAAATGAAAAAGCAAATAGATGATACTGAGTAGTAAAAGAAGAAAAATAAAACAAGGTAAGAGGATAGTGTGTCAAGGAAGGTTCCTTTGAGAAGGTGTTATTTTAGGTGAGTCCTGAGTGAAGAGAAGGGGGAAAAGTATCCCAGGCAAAGACAACAGTTCATACAAAGCTGCTAGGGCAGAATAATATTGGCATGTTTCAGAGTAACAGTAATCTCATGGCACTAAAAATTATAATCCAAGTAGAAAGGAAGGCAAAAGTCAGATCATGAATGGCCTTACAGGCCATAGAAAGAGTTTGGGTTTTACTAGTATTTTTAGATGGAATCCATTGGAGGATTTTAAACACAGATAGCAGTGTGTCACAGATGTGACTAACTACTAGAAATAGCAGGGGGAACCCTTGGTAAAGCATATGATTGTCTAACCACTATGCTGTACACCTGAAATGAATACAAAATATTAGAAGTAAACTAATTGAAAAAAGTTTTTTAATAAAATAAAATGAACTTCAAAGAACTTTCTCATTTCATCAGAATTGACAGTTTTCTATTAGTATTGCTTAAGGAACCTTAAACTATTAATTGACAAAAATAAATAAAAGAACATTTAATTTCTGTTGGATGGGCCAAAAAGTCTGTGACGTGTTTTTCCCACAATGGCTCTAGTAGTGCTTAGTTGTCTTTAACTTCACTCAAAACAATTTTGTCAGATTATGACAGCTGTCATATCAGCTTGCATTTTTTAAAAAAACTTATCAAAAATGGTGAATTTTTGTGCACCCATTTTAATATTGAAGAAAGAAGAACATATGCAACATTTTTAGCGTGTTGTGCTTTTATTATTTCAAGAAAGGTAAAAATTTTATTGAAACGGGGGCAGAAATTGTGCATTGTATGGAGAAGGTGCTATGACTGGTCAAATGTGTTAAAAGTGGTTTGCGAAGTATCTTGGTACTGTTGCTATTTTGGCCAGTTTGTTGCTGTGGGGCTGTCTTATGCATTGAAATATGTTTAGCAGCACCCTGGCCTCTACCCACTAGAAGCCAGTAGTGAAAGATAGATGACATACTCAGGATATCCAATCAATAATATTGGTGAAAATAAAAAATGTGTCTCATTTTATAGAAAAACTAAATAAGAGTTTTTGGCCAACCCAACATATGAAGAATAAAGTAGGGATACGAGATTGGAAGCAAGAAGACCATCTACAAGATTAGTGCCTTGGACCAGACACGAGATTAATAGTGGCATGGATTAGGGAGGAAAGAGAGAAGTTTATACATTTGAGGTATCATTTAAAGACAGAGCCCACAGGGCATGCTAATGGATCAGAGGTGAAGGGTAAGAGAGAGAACCCCTAAATTTAGCATGTACTGAAACAAGGATTGAACCAGGAGAAACAGGTTTCTTCAAATTGGCGGGAATGTGGTTGAAATGAAGACTTAAATTTAAGGTGCTTGTTAGAAAGTCAGGTGAAGATACTAAACAAGTGTTGGGCACACGAATTCACAATTCAGTGGACAGATTGAGCAGTATGTACTTGATAAACACCTGAAGTCCTATAGAAATTGAACTGCTTTCTAAAAAGTTTAAAAAACTTAAGACGTTTATGTAACGTCGTCGCTGTACCTGTCTTGTTCAATGCCTGACATTTATATCTGTTCTGTGCCTCATAGTATATGAACTCTGCAGGTTGTGCTGGCAAAACTGTGTGCTCCTTGCTTCCCCTCGTAGGAAAGTATTTGTTCTCATTTGTCTTCTATGGCCTGGACCCAGAAGATAGTACTGTGGTGAATTTCTTCTGTCAAAATAATTGGATTCTTAGGATGCTTTTATAAGTACAGTATAAAGTTCTAACTTCTTGCTCTCTTTCAATGCCCCACATATTCTGGACCCATTCTACCAATTCAGCAAGTACCCACCATTCCAAATGGACACAACTCCTCACCCCCCATGGTATGCAGTGCTCATTCTTTTTTCCAAGCTCCTATCTCCCCTCTGCTTTGCTTTTTCTTAGCCATTTGCTTTAAGGTCCAGAGATGAATTCTGGGCCTCTGAATTCTCTTACTCTCTTTAGCTCCTGTAGCATGAACTGATACTTCCTTCTCTAAATTCCATATCCTGTATGATATGTACTGCTTATTTTAACACTCAACATCACTACACTGCTTTAAGGTATTATCTGGTGTTAAGTGTATATGTTTTGTTACCTTTTAGAGTATAGTGTAAGCTTTTTGAAAGCAAAAATCCTTTTTATAATTTCTTTGATTCCTTGTGTGTTAGCATGCTGTCGAACACCTAGTAGTAGATACCCGGCAGAATGTTTTTCTTTGAACTACTTGAGTTTGACTGTTTTCACTGTACCCACAATGATGGACAGTTTTTTTCTTCTGTAGGCTTTCCAAGATCTTCCAAATACATTGGATGAAATTGATGCTTTATTAACCGAGGAACGATCAAGAGCTTCTTGCTTCACAGGATTGAACCCTACAGTACGTTCCTCCCCTATTGCCCACAGCAGCCACCGCCGCCCTCCCCACACACACACACGCACGCTCACACTTTCTTCCAGCAACCACCGCCACCCCCCCCATACACACACTCTCACACTTTCCTCCAGCAGCCATCGCCGCCCTCCCCACACACACTCTCACACGCACGCTCACAGTTTCCTCCAGTACTTGCCTCCTACTCTGTGCTAGAGCTCCTGGTAATAATAAGCTAGACAGCAGGAACAATGTGCTTTAAATGCCAGGTTTCTGAATCTATTAGAATTTTAAATAGATTCTTCCTAAGGAACACAGTGTTCTGTGCCTTTTCTTTATAAAAAGAATAGTTGGACTAACCTGAAATACTGCAGTGTCTATTTTTTCAAGAATAAAAAATAGCATTTTCAGTATGTTACAAGAATATACAAACAATGCAACACATTGGCATTTTCAGTTATTCGTTGATGCAAATTTCCTGTAATTTTATCCTTTGCTAGATTTATCTTAAAGAAATAATTTTTCCCTATCAGGTTGTTGCAGAATACACAAAAAGAGAAGAAGAAATAGAACAATTAACTGAGGAACTAAAGATAAAGAAAGTTGAACTGGATAAGTATAGGGAAAGCATTTCACAGGTAATTGTTTAGTCTTTATCTTTTCTTTTTGTCGTGTCCTTACTCATATGGGAATGTAGAATAATGCAAAATGAAATGATACATTTCTCTGAAAAAGTACAATGTATGTTCTCATGGCTAGATTAATACTTGCACCACATTTGTTTTATGTAAAGTTGTATATCAGGATATAATAACACTTCTTTTAAATTGTTTTTTATTTTGCCTGTATTTGCAGGTGAAAGAGAGATGGCTTAATCCTTTAAAAGAGCTGGTAGAAAAAATTAATGAAAAATTCAGCAATTTTTTTAGTTCCATGCAGTGTGCTGGTGAAGTTGATCTCCACACAGAAAACGAGGTAAGCCTGCATTTTTAATGTTTCCTGGCAGGTGATTTTAATTATACGTATATAATTGATTTACCCTAGACTTATGTGTGAAAATTTTGCTTAGTAAAAAATTGTTCAAAGGTCGGAAAAGAGCACAGAAGGGATTGCATCAGGGTCACTTTTTTGTATGTGTGTGACATTTGAGATTGGTGACTAACACTTCACTCTTTTTATATCCAGACTTAGTAACGGTTATTCAGCTGCGATGAGCAGCCTGCATTGCATTGCTTTATAATTCTACCACTGTCCAAGTTAGAAGAGTTATAAATTGGCGAACATAACTGAAAGGAAGTATGATATCAATGGTTTCCTTTTAATCAAGAATTTAACAGTTCACAAGAATGAAGATATTTGAAAAGTTGCTGCTAAATTCTTGAGCTATAAGTTTATGCATTGCAGTTGTGGGTAAAATAAAATTACCATTAAGAAATACGTAAAGAGAGGAACTGGGATTTACTTCAAAATAACGAAAGAGGAGTTTGGTGTTGTCGTTGGTGAAACATTAGAATGGTTATGTATTGATCAAAGTTGAGACTAATCAATGATACATTTGAGCTTATTTTTAGTGTTCTAATTTTGTAAATGTTCAAATTTTTCCCTAAGTTCTTTTTTAAGAAGGAAATAAATGAAGATAAAAAATGGTGCCTTCACAGTTCAACATTTTACATTTTTGCGTTTTAGCTTCTGTGCAATTTTACTTGTGTGTCGCATAAATACAAAGCCAAAGTAAGGACCTTTTTCTCACCTCAGGAACTCTGCCCGTGACTCCGTCTATTTATATTTAGTGTGAGACATAAGAACAGCAGATTTCGTTTCACTTTCAAGTTCTAATAAGATGGTGGGCCCTGCCACAGTAGCTGGCCTCTGCCTCGTCTCTGGGCGTGTGTGCATAAAGGGACATCACTTGTCATATACTTCCTATGTGTCGGGCACCGTATCGAGCACTTTCAAGTCTGTTGTCTTGTTTAATCTTCACAGCCATTCTATAAAGCAGGTACTTTTATCAACCCTGTTTTACAAATAAAGAATCGAAACTTACAGGAACTTTGCTAAAGGCCACACAGCTACCAGTTGGCAAAGCAAAAAGTCAAACCCCAGACCTGATCCCAGAGCCTACGCTCTTAATTACTGCCTCTTCAGTGGATGTGGCATAGTTTTTATGGGATGCAAATTTGATTACTGAAAGCTTTGTCAGACTCAGATCTAACAAAAGTATCTTTATTCAACACCTTGACTAGATAAGGCACAAATATGATCGAGTAAGAATAGGGAAGCCTATGGAATTAGATCTGTCATAGAAAACCCATTCTTCAATCTTAAGTCCTATCGCATGGTACTGCAACTTTATCCTGTGCTGTTCATTCTGGATAATTTTCTGTGTTTTAAATGATAGCTCACTGTCATAACAGTGATTTTTAGCCTTTTCGGTTAAATTGTCCTGTCTAGCCCTGGGCTTAGGAAAATGGACATTCTTACCTCTTCTCAGCTCCTCAGTCATGGTTCTAGAACCGCTTTCTTTAGCCAGAGCTCTCAGTGTGATGCAGGACGCTAGAATGAGCAAAGAATGGGCAGCAGAGCCAAACAAAACCCTAGCAATCAAAGCTAGTCTAGTTAAGAAATGCCGGAGTTAATACATTTGCTGTGAAATAAGGAACTTCCGGCCAAGATGGAGGCGTAGGTGGAAACACTGTACCTCCTCTCACAACCAAGATTAAGGACAACAAATATTTATAAACAATAACACAACCAGAACACAGAAAATTGAAATACGGAAGTCAACAACCATTCAACTCGACTGGTAAGAGGGGCGGAGAGGGAAAGCGGCAGGAAAACGTGGTGGCTGCCAGGCTTGGGAGCACCGGGCGGCGTAGGTGGCATGGAGCTTGCAGACCCCAGACACGGGGAGGAGACGGGAGGAGACGAGCAGACCAGGCAAGGCACGCAGGGCAGTTGGCCAACTGTGGACACACATTCGCATGCAGATAAACTAGGCAAGAGCGGGCAGTGAGACAGACCGCACAGCGCAGGGCCCCAGCGACGGGAAATAAAGCCTAAAAACTCCGATTGAAAAGGTTCCAGGACAGGCTCCCAGCCTCACAGGAAAGGTTGCCGGGGAGACCCGCAAGGTCCCGGAGTGTGCATAGGCCGTCCCACCTGGGAACCAGCGCCAGGGGGCCCAGTTTGCTTGTGGGAGGCAGCAGAGGGGATGCAAACTCGAGAGAGCATGGAACAGGCGCCATTGTTCCCTCTCTGACCCCGCCCCCACAGACAGCATCACAACTTGGCAACTAGGCTGCCCCGCCCTGGTGAACACCTACAGCTCCGCCCCTCATACACAACAGGCCACCTGACCAAAAATGACTCAAACAGAAGAAAAGCTCAGAGTTCCAGAGCCAATACTTTTAAGCAAGCAAGAGATAGCTGACCTATCAGATGCACAGTTCAAAGCACTGCTAATCAGGATGCTCACAGAATTGGTTCATTTTGGTCGCAAATTAGATGAACAAATGAAGGCGTTCATAAGTGAAATGATGGAAAATGCACAGGGAACCAGTAGTGATGGGAAGAAAACTGGGACTCAAATCAATGGAGTGGACCAGAAGGAAGAAAGAAACAACCAAGCAGAAAAGAATGAA
>PVKM010008473.1:0-38931 GCA_004027735.1 Carollia perspicillata
TGTTAAAAGACAACCTCAGTTCTTGCCGTAGTAGAACTTTCAGTTTAGCAAGGCAGGTAGTCTCCAAACAAATGTCATGCATACTTTGAGAGGGACACTGTAGAACTGAATTACAGAGGATGTAAAGCTGCCAAAATCCTCAGGAAGACCCACAAAGTAGTGCAGCCATGGACAAGCTGGACGTGTTTCTCTCTCATCATTTTGTTATAGTCCCTGGGGCCATGCTTGAGCAGTTACAGAAATGATTCTTATGTAACTCTTTTGCAGGTGAAGTTTCAAATTCCATTTCTCCTTAAGAAAAATGAAGAAATGAAAATATTTGTGAGCTGGTGGTTACAGTCATTTTGTCTAGTTTTATTTCTTTTCTGAGAATTTCAGGACACCCCTATAACCAAGGACATTCTGTACATTTAAAAACCAGTCCAAGGGTTACTGAGTTAAAAGCTTGAACTTACAAAAAAAAAAAAAAGCTTGAACTTTGGTGGGAGGTAGATACTAATTAAAATCAAAGTCATAGACAACAACAGAAAACTGGGTACACATAAACATTTTCTAGATAATACCAGACCTGCTTTAGCCCTGACCAGTGTGGTTCATTTGGTTGATCATCATCCCACAACGCAAAGGGTTGCTGGTTTGACTCCCAGTCGGGCATATGCCTGCCCGGGTTGCAGGTTCAATCCCTTGTCAAGGGGCGTAAGAGAAGCAATCAATCCATATTTCTCTCCCTCTCTTTCTCCCTCCCTTCTCCTCTCTCCAAAAATGAATGAACAAAATCTTTAAAAAAAAACAACAACAAAAAACCCAGACCTGCTTTAAAAAGAAAAGAAAGAAAATTCCTAAATTTCTCTTGTTTCAGTTTAACTTAGGTCTTTTTGTGTTCTACAGAACATAGGCTGGTCACCCTTTGCATATTACATCATCAAATGTTAGTGGTTTGCTTTCTCTGTCATCCTCTCAGGCCAGATAATTCCAGATCCTTTCACTTTTCTGCTTTAAGAACCTATGGAATTAGATTACCCACCAGATTTCTGGAACCAAAACTGGCCCTACCAGAGCCTTAATCTAGAGACTTAAAAAGGAGTGAGACCAGAAACCAGCAAGCCACCTCAGGCCACACTTCCAAACAAGAATATAGCCAGTTCATATACAACGGGGGTTTTGGTGGCCATGAGTGAGGTAGTCTATGGGTTTGGGAGGACTCCAGTAAGCCCGCTGTCATCACAACTGAAAACCTACTTTTTGTCCAAGTAACCTGCTAAATGGCCCAAAAGTCATCTGGAATAGAGGCTTAGGGTGTGGGTGGCCATTAATTAGAGAAAAAAATTTTGAATACCTATTTTTCAAGACCAAAAGTTGATATAAAGAGCTGGGTGCTGCCCAAACTGGTGTGACTCAGGCAGTTGGGTGTCACCCTGTAAACCAAAAGGTCATGGGTTCAAATCTCGATTTTGGCACATACCTGAGTTGCAGGCCAGGTCCCTGATTGGGGGCTTGAGAGGCAACCGATTGATGTTTCTCTCCCTCTTTTTCTCCCTCCCTTCCCTCTCTCTAAGAATAAGTTTATATATATAAATAAATAAAGAGCTGGGTGCCTCTAACATACCAAATTCTTGATCCTTCCCTTTCCGGGGTGTCATGATCTAATAAAATATATATTTTTTCAATAAGGTTAAAATTTCACCCTGGCCAGCTGGCTCAGTTGGTTAGAGCATCATCCTGATACGCCAAGGTTGTGGGGTTTGATCCCTGGTCAGGGCACATACAAGAAGCAACCCATGAATAACTAAATAAGTTGAACAACAAATCTCTCTCACTCTCTTGCTCTTTCTCTCTCTATCTCATCAATAAACTAAAAATATTGAAAAAAAACAATAAGGTTAAAATTTCATGCATTGCTTTGGTTCAAACCAACTCAGGGGATTTAAGAAACAAAATCGATTTAGTTTCCTCCTGAGTAAAAAACTCAAATTCAAGTTGTGTAGGAAGGACTACCAAAACAGTGGTTTTAGGGTAACCAGTTGGATTCCACACACTGCTTTCAGCCTCTAACACAATCCTGCTGAAAAGCCAGGCCCTGGAATTTAGTTTTCAGTCCCACCGTCAATGGAATTTTTCTGCGCTTACATGGTGGGCAAGAGCATTTGTTAATAAAACTTTCAGAGATTTGTCCAAGGTCCTACTGAGTGAGTAATCCACCGGAGGTTCCATACACCCCAGGGCACATGCAACCGTATGGTTCCTTTTTAAGTTCTGGGTTTGAAGACTCAGATCTACATACCATTACCAGCTGTGGGACCGGGTAAATCACTACAACCCAAGCCTCGGTTTCTTAATCTATCATATTGGTCAATAATACCAGCCATACGGTGCTGCTATGAGAAATACAGTGTAAGATTCACTGGTAGTTTCACGTGGGGATTTTGATAAGGACCCCAAATGGACAGGAGAAATTCTGCTTCCTCGCTAAGGGTAAGAGTCTTGAAGTGCGCCCCGCTACCTCCACCTACCTTCCACAGCCCCTCTTCTTCCTTAAATTTGTGCGTCAGGGTGTGATCATCTAATTCAACTCCACCGTGGCGCAAGGCGATGTCGCGCAATTCAAACTCTAGGGGATTGGGTCGCCACCCAGAACGCTGGTAGGATCCATGAGGACCTCATCAGCATGGGCGCTGGAAGTGGCTTGTAGGAAGAAGCCAAGTGTGGCACTGAAGGGCCACTTCCGCTTCCGCTGGCGCAAGCAGTTTCAGTTCTTCTGCTACGGTGACTAAGATGGAATCGCTTTGGGAGTCTCGGCCCGGATTCTGGACCGGGGGTCCGGCCCCCGGGCAGTTTTATCGCATTCCGCCCACTCCCGGCTCCTTCCTGGACCCTGCGTCGGCGCTCCACGGGGGTCCGATTACGCGCACCCAGTAAGCACTGGGAACCTCAGCCTGCGGAGGGGGAGGGCCTGTGGGGCTCGGTTCGCCCGGCAGTTTCCGAGAGAGTTGGGGAAGGCGAGGGAGAGGGGCGCAGAGCCCCAGGGTTTGAATGGAGCCGTGAAAAATCCGAAGGGGAACTCAATGCGCAGGAAGACTCCGGCTCTTCCCCGGGCCGCCTCTGCAGACCTCCCTCCCTCTCTCTCCAGGAACCCCATGGTGACCGGGACCTCGGTCCTGGGCGTGAAATTTGAAGGCGGAGTGGTGATTGCAGCAGACATGCTGGGTTCCTACGGTTCCTTGGCGCGTTTCCGCAACATCTCTCGCATTATGCGAGTCAACGACAGCACCATGCTGGGTGCTTCCGGAGACTACGCTGATTTCCAATATCTGAAGCAAGTTCTCAGCCAGATGGTGTAAGTCATCTAGAGAATGGGGCGTAGTTCCCAAGTAGGGAAGGGAGTCCGCTGGTTTTTAGCTCGTCAAGAAGTTGTAAGATGGAGACACTTGAGGCCGAGGACCGGGAGAATTGTTGGGGGTGGAATACGTGAGAGTGTTTGCAATAAAGTTTTTGGCATTGGAGGTGTAAAATGGGAAGGATTATGGTAACGCCCTTGGGGGTGGGGTGAACGTAGATAATGACTTTCATATTGTCACATTTTCTTCTTAAGGATTGATGAGGAGTTGTTGGGAGATGGACACAGCTATAGTCCTAGAGCTATTCATTCATGGCTGACCAGGGCCATGTACAGCCGCCGCTCCAAGATGAACCCCCTGTGGAACACCGTGGTCATCGGAGGCTATTCTGATGGAGAGAGGTTGATTTAAATGACATTTAAAGCAACATTTACTTGACATCCTAACCTGTAGTGCTTGTGTAGTGTGTACATCTTTCCCTCTGAGTAAATCCCAGTTCTTAGACCCCATGGTCCCATCCTTCAGCTAAGCTACAGAAACCTAAGGTGAAATGAGTTCTTTGACCTATTGTGTCCTGTTAGCTTCCTCGGTTACGTGGACATGCTTGGTGTAGCCTATGAAGCCCCTTCGCTGGCCACTGGTTATGGTGCATACTTGGCTCAGGTAAGTAGTGAATTAAAAGGTCAGGGAGAAGGGAAGTCAGAAGGCAATAGGGTTAGAGGTTGTGTGCTTGTTTTTCCTTTATAATTCTGATATGAGGAACAGGCTAGAATCCATATTGCTGGGCAGATAATCTTCTTGTAGTCCAGGGGCTATGAGTGTGGCACTTACATTCCAATGACACGGCATGTCCAGGGGTCAGTAGACATGTGCAAAGAGAGGACATCCTAGAACTTCCCCTTCGGGTGGGTCTTAGCACAAGTAAACAGTGTATTCTGATGAGGTAGTAGGTGGAATGTTTCCTTTTCACTCATTTGTGTATATTACACCATGGATCTGAGACAAATACCCTAGTACTCAGCCCCTGATATCGCCCATGTTTTTTCTCTAATCTCCCCAGCCTCTGCTTCGAGAAGTTCTGGAGAAGCAGCCAGTGCTGAGCCAAACTGAGGCCCGAGAGCTAGTGGAACGTTGCATGCGAGTCCTATACTATCGAGATGCCCGTTCTTATAACCGGGTGAGGAGGGGAGTGCATGGTAAAGGTGATGGGGATCTAATTGGCAGGTTTTGAATACTTGCCTGGGGTCTCTGTGCTTTGAAGAACAGTCTGCCCCATTTCTCTCCTATTTTCATGTTAGGGAAAGACCTTCTACTTGACCTTTGACACACTCCAGAGACTTCTTCCATGTGGGGGTAGACATTTTCATTGAGAGCTCTGCTTTCTTTCAGTTTCAAATAGCCACTGTGACTGAAAAAGGTGTTGAAATAGAGGGACCACTGTCTGCAGAGACCAACTGGGATATTGCCCACATGATCAGGTGATTGAAATTAAAATTACAGTAGAAAAATAGGTGGTAGAAGAGTTGGGCAACACCTTGGCTTGTACTAAGCTAGATTTTTTCTCCCGCTTTGAAATCTCAGCTCCAAAATTGTCTGGGTGTAATGCATTTTGGTTGGATAGAACTGCTTTTAGGAGATTCCTCTCCCTGTGGCTTAACAATTTTATTATGCTATCTTCCTTTTTAGTGGCTTTGAATGAAATGCAGACACATTATCCAGAACTGAAGTTGTACCCTTCTTCCAACTTTGAACTTGGCTGGTTCAAAGGTAGACTTTTCTTTTGTAAAATAAATCTTTTGAAACACTTGCTGAGTAGTTGTATTCTGTCTGACTGGGTTACACCAAGAGTAAAACCACTAGGTACTGCCATGTGCCATCTCCTTCCCTGATCAGAGGACCTTTGGCTCTTGGTTCTGGAGCACCACAGAGTCCTTTGCGTGACTGTACTGAAGGCCCACTGCTGTCTTCGTTTGTGAAGGCAGCTTTGTGTGGAAACCAGGCTTAATCCTTGTGGAATAATCTCACTGGTTTTTGTGTTTAGTATTTTTCAACACTTCCACCCATGCACTAGATTCTGAAATACAGTTCCGGGTTAATGTTGGCTACAAATTAGTTAAAACACCATTTCAAAAATAAAATGTGACACTTAGTAGAGCTATTCTGTGTAAGGCTACCCTCAATCTGGAAATGACAGCCTCAATCCTCCCCATTCAGCCTCTGTATGGGAAGTCCTAAGTAATTTCCTAAATGTTTATTGTTCAGACTTATCACTAATTTCTAGCACTTTCAGAAAACCTACAAGTTTTGTGTGTTCATCAAAATGTCCTTAAATGTAGCTGGGAGTCCAGTTAGTTGGGGGATTAGCCAAATTCCATCTCCAGAACGGTGTTAAACCAAATTTTAAAATGAACACCCTAGGTAATTCTGATGCATATGTTTTTGAGAAGTATGGACAGCAAGCCCAAAAACATGTAGAAATTCATGAGATGAGAGGGGAGGGAGAAATCAAAACATGCCTTCATGTGTATCATCATGATTGCAACAAATTAGTACATTAAAGAAAACCATGAGCTTTCAATTTGAGTACTCCACACATTCAGTCTCAACACAGAAAGTAGTCAATAAATACTTTATTGATTAAACTGAATTATTTTTTTAAAAAAGTCCTTCTACTACTAAGCCATGCGGTTGGAATCCACAAAGATAACTTCCTGGCCAAAATCCAGCTGACCCACAGTTGGTATTATGGTCTCACAAAAATTACCCATCAAGAAAGAGTCACACAGTGTGCAGAGGCCAGGAACCCAGCTCTGCTAAGGCTGGGCTGCTGTGGAGACTACCAAAGAGAAGAATTAGGTCGTTGCAGATGAGAGTTGACCAGTTCTTGATCTTTCTGAAAGGCAAAGGATTGACTTGAAAGTCCATGTTCTATCAAAAATGGCATCAGGCAAAAAGCTTGGGGGAAAGAAGCCCAAATGGATCCTCAGTTCATTTTTCAGATGCCACAGGTTACAAAGATGGCCAAGCTGTTTATGGGAGAGAACCCTCCAGTTCACTATGTTACAGTGTTCTGGGGGCTAAAAAAACAAAAGACTGGGGTGAGGAGAAACAGGTGGTAACAAACATCACACTTGTACCACAAGGCCCATCACATCTTAAGCATGTGCCAGTCCGTGAAAGCCTATTCAAACAGGGTCACCTAGGGGAGGGGGAAACATTGTTTATAAACTGATTTCCCTTCACTTTATTAAATGTTCCACTTATGTACATTTTAAAGATGAACCGTTTACAAGCCTGTGCAGGTTGCCTCCTTGGCTCATACGGAGGAAATGTTGCTCAAAGACTCAGGATGGAGAGAAGAATGGTGCCGCCGTGGGACAGATGGACTTAAGATATTTGCTCCTTTTCTCTGTTACAGTACAATTCAGTTTATAACCATGAGTACATACAATTTTTTAAAAACCCCTCATGCAAATTGTAGAAAAAGTTTTTCTTTCCTTGAAGCTGGCAGTGAAAAATAAAGATTCGTGTCTTTTTCTTTGTGCACACCCCCATGAATTTCTTCTTCAAGTCAGGTTCTTCTCTACGCATTAAGAGAAATAGGAGAAAGCCACAGGGTAAGCAGGATTTCAACAAGTGGTATTTTCTTCTTAAAGTTCAACATTTAACTTCTTGCACAATTAGCTCCTGGCTGTAGGACATGTGGTCTCTTGAACAGGCAGGCTGTCCACTTAACAAAATGAAGTTCAACAAAGCAGGGACAGACCCTGGGGCTCTGCAGGATTAAGACCCCCACACTGGGAATGGCTTCCACCCTAAGACTGTGATCACCTCAATACCTTTTGCTTGTTAATGACATGTGCGATCCTTTGTCCCAGAGTGATGGTGTGAGAAAGGGAAAAGGGCCAAGGATCACAAGTGCAAAGAATATTTTCTCGCATTTTTGTAGAAGGGAGGGGTGGTGAGGAAAAAAATCTGTTCACCATTCTGGATGGTTAAAGGTGGTTTCATGCATTTTTAAAGCCACAATTTTGTATCAGGTTGCTGTAGAAACCAACTTCTCTGGAGAGGGAAAGTAAGAAAGGAGAAGGAAGAGAGTTCAGTGGGATGTTTTTTCCATTTTCATTTTTATATAAAAGTGTTAAGACCACAATGAAAAAAGTTTTTATCCACATATATATAATAAACCAGTTTGTGAGCTACATATTTCTCTCCCATCTTCAGAAATGTCCTCACATTGACAATGGTCGGATAGCATCATGCCCAAAGACAGTGGCCACACAGTGAAACAAACCCAGATGTACTATGACACAATTGAGGTAAAAGGGGAAACAAAAATATTTAACATTTGTCCACAAAAGATTTTTTTTCTTTTCTTGATTTTGTCAGAAAAATACCAAACACAGTGATTTAAATTTTAAAAAAAAGTCACAAAAACCTGTTTTTAGCATAAGTGAATGACAGCTCTTCGGCTCAGACGTGATCACTATTGGTTTTCCTAATAATCCACAAATCCACAGGGAAGTATAAGTCAACATCAGGGGCCAGTGGTGGCATAAAATTAAAAAATAGAAACCAAATACTCCACCTGGTATACCCCCTTTTCCCTAACCCCTCTACCCTCCCTCACACTCCCCGCCCTGCCCCTCATGACCCCAACACTCAAATCTCCATCAGATCTAGGTCAGCTTCTTCAAAGCCATAGAATGACTCGGTTTCGCTTTCACCCTCAAAGAGCTGGTGAAGGCTTTCAGGCTCAGTGGTCTCTTCAGGAGATGACCTGGGTCGTGGAGTAGAAGCCGAGTGCTCCTCAGACTGTTCCCCACTCAGCTTCAGTTGCTCCTCCAGGGAGGCAATTAGCTCCTCCTGCATGTCAGCATTTCTTGTAGGTGAGTTTATGTTGCCATCAGGACCAGGCAGAACACTAGCCACAAGGAAGGACCTCTGGACCAGCTCTGGACTGTCCCCAATGACAGCCAACACCTCAGCCAGCCAGACCACTACCAGCTGCAGCAAGACATCAGAATCACACGCACTATCTGCCATTTCCCGAGCCTGCTCCTTCCACTTTTTGTGCAGGAAGTTCTTGACCGTTCGTTTGATGCATACGTCTAACGGCTGAATTTTGGAGCTACAGCCTGCTGGAACCACTGCAGGCAAAGTGCTAGAGGCACTAAGCATAGCCAGCACCTCTTCTGACAAGTGGGTGCGATGACAGTCCATCACAAGCATGCCTTTGCTCCGCTGGCAAGCGGTGTGCTTCTGCCACACTCGAGTTGACCACAGTTCCATGATCTCATCATCACTGTAGCCACTTTCCTTTGCCTCTAGCAATATAGAGTCTGGCATGTTAGCAGGCAGATCCATTTGTCCTCGGTAGAAAACCAGGGTGGGGAGGACAGTGCCATCTGCCAGAATGGCCAGCACCACGTCACACCAAGGTTCCCCCGTGCCCACTGTCTGCAGGGCATTCTCCTTTCGGTCATCACTGCTTAACACCTCTGTGTCCAGAAACAAGGAGACCTCATCGATGGCCACAATCATAGACAACGGTAAGTCCTGGTTGTGAATCTGCCGTTGTACAAATTCAATGAAGAGTCCTGCATTCTCTGCCACATCCTTAGGTAGGGTGTGGGCCACGGCACGCCGGGCATGGGGAGTCAGGTGGTGCCGCAGCATGAAACGCACAGCCCACTCATAAGAGATCTTAAACCCTCCCTCCAAAGAACGTCCTATCTTGGTGGCCTTCTGGAACAAGGTCTCTTCGTTTACAGGTAGCTGTTGTTCTCGTTGGGTAAGCACCCACTCAGCCAGTTTCTCTTCTGCCTCGAAGCTCAGATATTTGCCCTCCAGATTCTCCCCCTGGGAGGCCTGGAAGCGACGAAGCCAACGGCGAATGCGTCGCTGGGGGTTTCGGAAGTGTTCAGATGCCTGTTCTGTATTACAGCAGAGGGCAAACAGTACCACTCGAAGCTTCTTCACAGACAGCTGCTCCTTCTTGCCAATTGCACTGCTACTCCCACCCCCTGAGGCTGGCTCAGGTTCCTGGGTGACTGGGCTCCCTTCATCCTGGTCATCAACATTCAGACATTCAGCCCCCTCTGTAGCCAAGGGTGGGAGGGCCAATGGCTCAGGGTGAGTGGGGGTTGGTGGTGGGGTTGCAGTTGAAGCTGGTGACGGGAGTGCCTGGGCCGTGGGCGCCGGGAGCTCTTCAGGCTCAGTTGGGGTGGCCCCCCCAGATTTCACAGTGGCAGCTTTATTAGAAGGGAAAGATGGAGGAGAGTACATATTCTTCAAGTTCCGGTCATGCACTCTGTCACGAGGCTGGCCATGCCTAAAGGATTAGCAAAGAGAAGAAGAAAAACCTCAGTTAAACCAGAAAAACAGAGTAACAGTAATAATAATAATAATAATAATAATAGACCAAATATACTGCAAAATAAGAAATTAAACCATAAAATGAGTTTCGGTTACCTTGAGTGAGACGTCCAAGTGAGTGCTATGGAAAATGAGACAAAAAAAAGTTAACTCAGTGAAGAAACAAGCTTCTAAAGAGAGTGTCTTGAGATTTCAACCAAAAAAGGAAACCTACTACCAACTAAAATCTTATATAATTTCAGGTTAGAATGCTTCCAATGTTGTGAAGCACGTCAAAACAGTGAGGAGTTACTCCTGGTAGGGATGCTTCTGACTCATGTAACGTCACCTGTATCCTTACGTTTTTCTTGTCCGCTAACCCTAGATCTCTCCTACTTACCTCGTGGCAGAATGCTGCTGGATCTGTGAGAGGGGTTGAATACCAAATGCTTGGCCATGGCATCTCCCACAGAGGTAATAAAGGTACAAGAAGTGCAGGCCAGCTTGATTCCACTAAGAAAGAGCCAAGAGTACAGAAGTCAAATACAGCAGTGAACTACAGAGAATTAAGCTTTGAGGCCTTAATAAGGGAGTATCCTTTCTTATCTTTCCCAAATTAATTCATAATAATTCACCCTCCCCCAAACAGTTTAAAGGATCTAAGGTAACAACGTGAAAAATTCAGCGACCACCCATTAGTTTTTCCTTACCTCACAGAATTTTTAAACAAAGCCAAATACTTGGGGCTTTTCCGTGGAACATGATTGCTGAGAAAGACAAAGAATAAGTGGTATGAGTTACAGGGTTCTGTTAGCTAAACTAGAGATCACCAGCCACTGACTATGATCCAATAAAAGAGATGCCTAGTCAATCCATCCAAACCTTAACTCATGCCAGTTCTCCTATCACATAACTATTTTTATTAATATGCATATGAATCCCAGTGAGGGAGAGGGATCTATGAAAATGCACGCTGCAAATGAGAAGGCCGGGGGGAAGCGGCAGAGGCTGAAGTTCTAAGAAGCTTCCATGTAGTGCTGTTCATCCTTGAACCACACTTCAAGTAGAAGATTCCACAAAATCAGAACACAGCCCATCAAAGCCAAATGAACATAGGTTGGCCTCTTACTCTGCTCAGAGAGATGAACAAAACAGCTCTAAGAGTTGAAAGAGAAAACACCCTACAAACAGGGGAGAGAATAAAAAGAGTTCTGGAGAGTCTCAACTCCCAGATAGAGTGGTTCAATTGCGACTTACTTGATCATGTGGTTGGCATAGGCTCGAGAACAGCAGGTGCTATAGCGACACAGAGAGCAGTGAACGTAAGTAGGAAAATGATTGGGGAAATCTGGGATCTCAAAGCTGCACTCCAGGCATGTCTGCCGGCCCATGACACTCCTGTCAAGAAACAAGAAAGATTTACTTAACTGCCCGTGGGCTCCTCAAACTGTAGGGAGCTTAGACAACAGACCCTGCTAAAAGGCCACCAGATTAACAATGGCCGGTGTGGTTCACTTGGTTGGAGCGTCGTCCAGTAAACCAAAAGGTCGTGGATTCAATTCCTAATCAGGGCACATGCCTAGGTTGCAGGTTGGGTCCCCAGCTGGGACACAAACAAAAGGCAACTGATTGATGTTTCCCTCTCACATCAATGTTTCTTCCCTCTCAGCCTCCGTCCCTTTCCTTCTCTCTAAAAGCATGTCCTCGAGTGAGGACCAAAAAAAGGGAGTGACCAGATTACACTGGTAGGAGGAATAGTCATGCCCACCGAGCCCCTGGCCTCTAGAAGAAGGCACTGACATTTTCCTAACAGCTCTCTTCTGGATGTTACGCTGAACAGGGGGATAAAGGAAGACTGGCAGAGGGTCTGTTGACGAGGTCAGTGGTCCTGCCTCCTGCAAGGTGCTGGGAGGTGCTTCACTGGAGGCGATCGGAACAGTTCGTGGCTGCCCTCGGGAAGCCCGGATTGTCACCTGTGGGTCAAGGGAAGAAACAATTAGACATCAGATACTGAAAACCTCTACTCCTCTCCCGGGTCTGTAAAGGACATGCTGACAAACCCTTTACCTTGGTGCCTGGTTTCAAACCTTCCAGTTGCTTGGGTTTGCGAAAAGTTTTATGGTGCTGAAGCTTGTGTTCAATTTTGTCCTTGGCAAAGAGAAACTGCAGCCGACATTTGTTGCAATGATAAACGTTCCTCTTCTGAAGGGGGGGAAAAAAAGAGAATCTTTTTCTTCCCTGAGGAGAAGGTAGATCAGTGCCAACCATACCATTCTTCCCATCTTTCTGCTGATAATTTCAAAGTAAGAAAATACATAATACAACAGCAAAAATCTCCCACTGAGATTTATCACCTCCCAGTCTCCAAAGAAAGGTGGAGTCAAAGCCAGAATGATTAGGTCCTCAAATCATGTCTTCCTGACTTGCTTTAGTAATTTGGATCGAGAGACTCAAGCTTTACTTGCTCATACTTTATCTTTACAAAGGCAGACAGTGCTATCTGCTTCTAGAAATTGTTCTTCTGTATTTTTTAAATGCAGTAAAATGTACATGGTAAAAATAAACCATACTTTTCATCCTTCATATTTTAAGTTTGTCTTCAGCTCTGATCTCCAGTATTTTTCCATAAAAACAACTTGTTACCAGCTCTTGGGTTCCTCTCATGGACACTCTAGTCTATGCATAAAACCATGTTGTGAACCTATACCTCTCCATCATCACCTCCCTGCTTCTCCTTTCTTTGACAACGGAAATGATAGCACTTTTCACACCTTGCTCTTTTTTCTCTTAAACCATCAATCTATACAGATATGCTTCCCTGTGAGACAGACTATTCTGAGGATTCAGACTGCTGTGTATTAAAGTCCTTCAACAAAAGGATGCATCCCTAAGATTTTCTTCCCTAGGATAGGAGGCTGTACAGTCTCAGCTGAGTTGCAAGTGACCAATCTCCATGCTGCTACTTGAAAACAAATCTGTGGTGGATTTTCAGCAGTCGCTAGTGTGCGATGAGCCTGTGAGTCCAAGAGGGTGTTTACAAGTGACAGCGTGGGCATTCTGCACACATGTGAACATTAAACACAGGAGCACCCATCTTGTTCTCCATTTCGTGCCCTCTATGTACCTCCACTTCCCTCGGTCCTTGCCTTCCTAAGCAAACTTCTTTCAAGAAGTTGTCTCCATTTCCTTAGCTCTCATTCATTGGTCCTGCTGAAATGTGACTTCCACCTTACTAACCAACAAAACAGCTCCAGTTAAAGGTCAGCTTCAAAGTTTCTCTTTTGCTTGACAGCTTCCTGCAACATTTGATCACAACCTTTTCTTCGAAACATACTTTCTCCTTCTCCCAGGTTCCTTGATACTAAGAATCTTCTGGTTTTCCTACTAGGACGAGGGCCAAGGCTTGGGGATCAGGACTTCGAGGGCCCTAAACCTTCATCTTATTCTCAGTGATGGGGGTGGTGGTTGGGATGACACCTAAAGGTCTAAACTCCACTGAATTTACAGAATGATGACTACTAGGTACCTTTTCCACAACTCAGGCCTTTCTCCCAGGTCTGCACATCCAACTACCAGTTTAACAGACAACTACATGTCGTCACAGATTCTGCTAACTCGGAATACTCAGATTTATATCCTTTCCCCAATTTTACTTTCTCTAGTAAATGGACCCACCGTTTGTTCAATTGCCCAAGACAGATTCTTAAGCACTAGTCTCAACCTGCTACTCCCTCACTACCATCCCTAAACCATAAATCCCTAAAATCATAAACATCACTTACCTTGTCAATATTTTCAAGTCTATCTTCTTTTTCTTCATTTCAAAAGCCAATAGCCACTATCGTCTCTCACCTAAACTGAAAAAGCCTTTGGCTAGTCTCCCTACATCTAGTCTTAATCTTCAATCTACTCTCCTTCATGCAGCCAGTGTAATCATAACTAAGGATAAATTTGAACACATCACTCCAGGACTTAAAAACCCTTTAATGGCTTCCCAATGACTTATTATAATGTTGAATTGCCTTTTCATGGCTTACAAGACTCGCCATGATCTGTTCTCTACCTGCCAACCTCCCCCGGGACCCTACACTTCACAATGAACTTCTTCCGGTTCCCTGAAGCTCCACACTCTTGCTCTGTGCCTTCAAGCACATTGTTTTACTCCGCTTCACTTGGCTCATCCTTACTCATCCCTTCAGGTCTGGAACACTCCTCTTCCTGGAAGCCTTAGTAGGCTCCCCGAATAGGTACATGCTTTTCTATGTTCTGTATTCCCCCTAACACGGCACTCTTCGTGTTTTTTTGTACTGTGTAATTGTCTCGTCTGCCAGTAAATCTCTTAGCCTCTAAGCCTAGTGCAATGTATATAATCGAAACACAGTACACTTTTGCCAACACATGTACAGAGTCCAGCAGAAGTAATGCCTGCTTGAGTGTGGTTGGCAGGGTAATACTATGGGTGTAATAATTTATAGTTTTAATTTGAACATTTCACCTAAAACGTCATATGGTGTTTGAGTGTAACAGTGTGAAGTTACAGAATTACATGCTTATGGTTTTGTAATAAAAGATTTTGTAGTACAAAAAGGGTGCTATTTGTGCCAGACCCTGTAGACTCTTCTCTATCAAAATTATTTCCCTAGCTCAGCCCTGGTCCCAGCATTCATAAATTTAAAAAAATAAGAAAACGGTAACTGCTTAGTGCCTGGTACCTGGTGCCTCATGTAATGCTGTTGGAACGCGTTGCCGTTTTTGAAGACCTTCAGGCAGTACGGGCACAGCAGATGCCGAGTATCCTCGTGGATCATCCGGAAATGGACATCTACCTCAGAGTAGAGTGAGGAGCGGTACTGACACACCTGAGTCACACAAGAGGGAAAGTAAGCTCAGAGTGAGCAAACAACTGAGGGCTCAAAAAGGAGATAGCAACAAAAATATTAAAATATGAAAACAAAATTTCTTAAATATATATCAAATCACTTTTCTGACTTTGTAATACAGGGTTACATTTGTGATAAATTCTGCTGTGAATTAAGATAAAAATGGGAAAGGATAGAAAATTCTGAGAACAATTCACATTTTTTGGAAGAGGATGAGAGGAACAAAGTTCTCTCTGTCCATCTCCAAAGGGCGAGTTCAGGACACAGACACTCACTCAGTACAAGTGTCTATAACTTCATGTTTTTCTCCTGCATGGAGAACCCTAAAAACAGGACCTGTGTTTACTATATTATATCCTCTGTATCTCCTCAGTGCTCCTGAAACTGTGTGTGTGGTAGGTGTTCAGCAACAGTCACGAGTGGATTCTTTGTGTTCAGCCTGAGAGCAATGCAGCTAAAGCTCTCTAGAGAAAAAGGCAATACCTGGCAAACATAAGGCATCTCTCCAGGCTTATGAGTATCCTTCATGTGCTGGAGAAACAGCGGCTCGCTCTCAAATGCCCATTCACAGATCTTGCACTTGGCTGTAAGAAGAAAAGTAATCAATAAATCCACCTGAAAATAAGACTGAGGTCCCACTGACTCATTGTATTTTCTGTGTTCCACATCCTCATTTTCCATAGTTAAAAACTCATTTAGTCTCTTTCTTTAAAATGGTTCTGTCTTTGTATCTCTGTTGCTGATAAGAACTAAACTTATCTCTAGCTCAGACTTCTTACCAAAGCCCCATTCTAGATTTTGAACTATTCACAAGGCCATTTTAATCGGACAGTCTACCACCAATTATAACTCAAAGTAGCAGCATCCTGCTTCCCATCGTTCTCATTCTCACTACCCCACCTCTTCCGAAACTCAAAACTTGGGCACTACCTCTGATCCCACACCCCTGCGTTCTGTCACCATTATCTCAAAATGCGTCTAGGAGGAAGTGTCACCTCTCCAATCTCACAGGCAAAATCTTGACACAAGCCCACACAATTTCCTTCTGCTAATCAGGTGAATTCCAACTCCTCCTATTTTGCCAATAAATACAATATTTATTTTTCTATGTCATTACCAAATCTATTCTTCCAAAATACTACATTATTTCATTCTTTTGTTCCAGGATAGACGATGATTATCTCATATTAATAATTCAATAAGCATACTGAACATCTTAAATGAATTCCAATAAGAATTTGTCATAAAAAAATAGAATCCTGAACAGAAGTTCTTGCCTTAGTAGGAGTTACTGTGTTATGACAGTGCTAACAAGTTTGAGATAATTATGAAACTGCCCATTTTGTCAATTGCAGCCTATAAGGTTGCAATTCTGAATTTTTGGTAAAAATTTTAATTGCTTCATATTTTGAATTATAGAAGCAAAATACAGGTTTATTTATATCTTTCTTATTGTTACTGAAATTATTTCTAAGTTTTTGCAAGTATAGAAACTATACATTTGAAGACTGAAGCATTTGCTGGACAACGTCCAACTCCGGTCCCCACCCCCACAAAAGATGGGTGAAGTTAATTCTTTAAAGTAAAACAAACATACAGAAAAGTCCAGGGGTTTTTCATCTGAGATCCAGGAAAGAGGTCTCAGGAAATCTAGGTATCCTCTGAAATTACTTGCAAAAGAGGAAAATTCTCTATTTTCCTAGAAAGAGGATTCACAAGTTTTGTTTATTCTCAAACGGGTCTGCACCCCATATAGAACCACTGCCTGAAGGTACATTAGGTGCTACAGGGACGCATACATACAACAATAAAATACTCTGCACTTAGAGGAAGGAGGAAAAGCTGTAAGCTATATAAGCCTACCCTTGAAAGAAGAATGGGAGTTTGCAGGCAGGGCAGCCGAGAAGAACAGGAGCAAAAACATGTCTGGGAAACATTTGCTGGGTGCATGACAATATTTTCTCCCGTTTTGTCTGCCTTACCTCTTAATTCTGTTCGCTCAACTTCTTTAGTTTTTTCTTTTCTAGAAAAGCTTGAAGCATTGGTGTTTTGCAATCTCTTGTCCAACCCTTTCTTACTCTATATGCTTTCCTGGGGCAATTTCATTCAACCTTGAATGCTTTTCCTACAACCTACACATCAGCTCTATTGTTACAGCTGTCACACAACATCAAGCAATTTCTAATCATAAATACCAAGCTAAGATTTATATGTATTATCTTATATCAAGAAAATCAGTGAGGTAGGTACCTAAGGCATCAGTGGATTTAAGAGATCTCTAGTAACCTTTCACATCCGTTGGGCAGGGGAAGAAGCTGGTATGGAAAATATTCAAGAGGGAGAATTGATTTTCCAAAGTGACTATCCTAATACTGTCCCTCCCCAGCACCGTTCACCTCACCACCTTAACACCTAACCGGTTTTTTACTTTGAGAGAACAGGTATTACTATTAACAGTGTCTGCTTTCTATTTTCCAAATTACGGAGGGATAGATTCCTTATGCCTTTCTAAGAAGACACTCCAACCTCACCACTCCATGTATTGCAAGATTTCATCACGCAATTAAGTCTCTTTTTAATATAGTGTCCTCCCAACACCTGAACTTGGTTATTAAGACCCCTGAAGCATTCCCTCCTCAATCCTACCTCTTCCTCGGTTTACTGCCCTTGAACAGTATGAAGAAAAACACAATGCTATTAAGATTACACTGTCACTCTAATTAAATATATGTAATCCATTGATGTTTGGGGGACAATTCAGGAAATCTGAAAAAGGACTAGATATTAGAAATTAATTTATCATTAAATCTGTTAGGTCTTGACAAAGGAACCCTGGTTATTTAGAGAAAAATGTCATTTCTAGAGACACATACTGAAGTATTTAGGAACAAAATATAATTATATCTAAAATTTAATTTAAAAATACCAGAAAATAAAAATAAAGTATTTTTTCCCAAAAGTCGAGGATAACAGAGTAGTAAGCCAATGGAAAAAGACTGATGAGGTTCTGATCGTTTCCGCTTTCCATAAAGGAAAAACTTCCACTTATCTTTCCTGTGTACAATCCATACACACACACACAGACTAACAAAATCCCACTGACCAGATTCTGTAAAAAAATGAGTTAGATATTTTCACTGGAGGTACAAATGAGTTTTCTGGGCTTCCTATCACTGACAGGAGGAAGTTGGGGTCCCAACCTGAACCAAATTGGCTACTCTGCCACTACAATATAGTGATATGATGGCTGATTTCAATATCCACTCTACTCTTAAATGATTAGTCTAAAGTTTCATTGTCCAATATGGTAACCACCAGTGACATGTGGCTTGTGAACACCTAAAATGTGGTAAGCCAAAACTGAGATTTGCTGTGAGTGTAATACATATACCAGAATTTTTAAAATCTATTTTTCACTTTTAAAATTTTAAGTAGACTTGGTATACAATATTAGTTTTGGGTGTACAATACAGTGATTCAACATTTATTAACCTTACAATGGCATCACCACACTAAATCTAGCAATCATCTGTCACCATGTAGTTATCACAAAATTAAAAATCTTTTTTAATGGGAAAAAAGTAACTATCTCATTAATTTTAAAATTGTGCATATGAGTTAAATAAAATATACTATTAAAATTAATTTCTGCTTTTTAAAACCTTATTTTAAATAACTACTAAAAAATTTAAATTACATGTGTAGCTCACTTTCTACTTCTTTGAACAGTACCAGTCTAAGCCACTCATGGCAATCCCAGTCCCCATGCAAATATGACCAAGGCCAAGGAGATATAAAGGGAAAGCAATCCTGCCTTGTGAGAAACAGATTCAAAAAAGACACAGGAAGGTACGGTCTCTTCTTCATCTGCATGACTTTGTGTCTGAATGTAATGCCTGAGACTAACACCGCCAGAGACCAGAGAAATGCTGAGAAACAACACACTCAAGTTCTGGGCTTGAAGCCCTTTCAGTTAAATGACAGAATAGATGCCATTATTATTTAATTATTTTAGTCGAGGTTTTTTATTTGCAGCAAAAGCATCAAAATCATATGCAGATTTCTGGTCTTTATGCCTCTGCTCATGTTTTTTCCATCACCTTAAAAACTTTTCTTATTACTTACCATCAATCTAAATCCTTCTTGTATTTAAAGACCCTAAAAAGTTAAACATGACTTTCTGTGACATCTCGCCACAAAGACCTTACTCCTTCTCTGAACTATTTCACCTACTCTTGGTGAAACACACAACACTTATGTTTATAATAAATGTACCGTGTTGTTCTCACATTTTCCTATATTTATATAACTTTTGTGTCTTCAACTAGAAATCCCTTGAAGGACACAGGATATACTCTAGAAGACTGGGCTCAAAGTCTCACAATGTCCCTTTACTGAGGTGTATGGTCTTAAATGAATGAATTAATTTTTTAAAAGCATTGTCTCAATTTGTAAGGTACTTTATAATAAATATTGTCTTCCATCCTACATAAAACTTATCAGGGGACTAATTAAAATGGAAGTTCAAATATAGATGCTCCTTCTGTAAAAGGATCTAGGTGATAAATCCACTACATGTATCTCTCTCCAGTGGTCCTGAACCAAAGCCCCTCATAATTCAGAATCTAGCACTGAACTCAATTAATGCTGAACAGAACATAAGTCAGGCTTAAAAGAAAATAGGGCAAGTAAAGTAAGGAACTGACTTATGAACACACGAAGGACTTCCTCTACACTGTTACCCACATATAAATACAACCAGCACCCCCTAGTGCCATTCAATGATAAAGAGCTAAGTACATCCTTAAAGTTTAACAGTCTCCAAACTTACTAGTCGATTCATAGGGACTATGAACATTTTCTAAGTGGCACTGAAGCTGGAAGGGAGTGGAAAACTGGCGGTAACAGTGTTGGCAGATAGTATGACCATCCACTTCACCATTCTGCTGATCAAGTTCTACGTGGTGTTTCATGTGGTTCATGAATCTGTAGTACAGCACAAAGGGAAAGTACAGAAAACGAAGAAAAATCAGTAGCCTTGGAGACATGTAACTGCAGAATCACAGAACAGACATGACCTGCTCCCCTCCCTCCACCTCCTCTGGGTGCAGAAAAAGGTTCTTAAAACTAAGACTTCTATGGAAGGAGATACACTGGTCTCCCTTACTCTATCCAGTTATATTTTATTTATTACCACAATTTCACCTTCTGTAGTACTACCTATTGATTTAATGATAATCTTTAGCAAGACTGGATAATAGGCCCATTCTCCAAAGAAAAAGTCTTAAACAACATAAGAATATTTCAGTCTTGTCTTATCTAAGGTAACCTCCAAGGGTCTTTATCACTTACCAGATGCCCTGGCTGCTGTGGCTCAGTGGGTTGAGTGCTGGCATGTTTGATTCTCAGTCTGGGGCACATGCCTGGGTTGTGGACAAGGTCCCCAGGAGGGGTCATGCAAGAGGCAACCACACCCTAAAGTTTCTCTCCCTTTCTCCTTCCCTTTCCCTCTCTAAAAATAAACAAACTCTTTTTTAAAAAAAGACCAACACACTTACCGAATGTTGTTTTTTAGCCTTTTTGTACAATGTGGGCATCGGAAAGACGTGGCAACCTTAGGAAAGTTTGTGAGCTGGGCTACTTTGCCACCATCCCGTCCATAGTAAAAGTCATCTACTAGCATAATGAGCTTGGTCTGGACGGCATCACCCACATTTTCATTTGGCTCTGTTACTTTGGTAGGTGGTGATAAAGCAGGAATTGGTGTTGAAGAGGGTGTGGAAGCAACAGGAACTGTTTTCTCAGGTGAGGAGGGCTTTGCTGCTGAAGGGACACTGGGTTCTGAATCCAGGGACTTTCCTTTCTTCTGGTACTCAACCATCTCTGGACAACAGTACTATAAAGAAAGAAGACATCTGATCATTTTGGTTATCCTGGAAGCTAGGGTATGCTAACCCCTCAACCTCTCTGTTTCTAGGTGGTTTCATCCAGCTTTCACCCTCCAGTTTTCTATTGCATTTCCAAGTGTCTCTCTTTTTCTAGTGTATATGTATTTATAGCCACATGTCACTCCAAACAACGTATCTTGTACTTCTCCTTCCTGCTTTATAGCTACCTTAACCACTCACTAGCATAACTTGGCTCTGAGCTCCCTAGCAGGAAGAAGTTCCAATCTTTGCATCTGAACTAATACCAAAAAACAATAAGGTTGGAAGTGGGAAGTGGTTAATAACTCCTGATTCATTAATGACACATAAGCAGAAAATGAACTGAAGCCAACTTGGTTTGAGTTCTGGTTGTCTAAACTGTCCCGTGCAGTTTCAAAACCTACCACAACTAAGGAATTAAGGTTGCATAGGTTCTGATCTATTTGAGAGTCTTTCAATATATCCTATGACCTTCCACGGTATGTGACTAGTCTAAAACAGTCCAAACGACAAAGCAACACTTTAAAAAGCTTCCAAGTCATTTTAGGATCCCTGCTGTGTTCACAAGCTCCCAATAAGGTAGGAGTTATACAGTGGTAGCTATTTAAACTGGATCCCCATCACACATGATATCACTTACACACATATGACCTCTCAAAGCTTCGGTTACACGGAACTGAGCGTTACACCGTGGACATATTTTCCGGCCACCGTCTTGGAGATCAAACACAGGAATGGAAGAGGTCACTGGAAGAAGTGAGAAGCATTGGTAAGATTAATAAGATGATATGGGATATTATTACTGGCCTTTTGGAAAAAGGTTACACAACCTGGGGGACATATCAAGGCTGGGAGGCAAGCATGAGAGATCATCATGAAGGACATTCCTTTTACCATTCTTCTTCTTACTCTAGGCCAAGGATTAGCAAATTATGGCTCGTAGACCAAATCAAGCCAGCTGCCAGTCCTGTTTGGTCCATGTGCTAAGAATGGCTTTTACTTTTTGTCTTTGATTATGGTAAAATGTATATAACACCCTATTTATTTCTTAACCAGTTTTAAGTGTACAAGTAAGTACATTCACAATGTTGTGCAAGCAATCTCCAGAAGTCTTTTCATCTTGCAATAATGAAACTCTACACCCATGAAACGCTCCACTCCCCATTTGTCCTACTCCCTAGCAAACATCATTCTCTGCTTTGTCTCTGTGAATCTGACTACTCTAGGTACCTCACATTAAGTAGAATCATACAGTATTTGTCCTTTTGTTACTGGCTCACTTAACACCATGTCCTCAAGGTTCATGATGTTGTAGTATGTGTCAGAACTTCCTTCCTTTGAAAAACTGAACAATATACCATTATATGTGTATACCACATTTTGTGTATTCCTTCATAGGTTGATGGACATTTGAGATGCTTCCACCTCTTGGCTATTATGAATAATAAGATGTGGGTACAAATGTTGGGTCCATGCTTTCAATTCTTCTGGGTGTATACCCAGAAGTGGAACTGCTAGATCATATGGTAATTTTATGTCTTATTTTTTTGTAGTAAATATATCAATAGTAAAAATCATGCTATTTTATATTCCCACCAGCAATGCGCAATGGTTTCAAATTTTTCCACATCTTCACCAACACTTGTTAATTTTGTTTTTTGGATAACAGCCACCCTAATGGGTGTGAAGTAGTATCTCATTGTGGTTTTCATTTATATTTCTCTAATTATTAGTGATGTTTAGTGTTGCTTCAGGGTTCAATGGCCATCTGCATAGTATATCTTCTTTGAAGAAAAGTCTAATCAACACATTTGTCCACTTTTAAATTGGGTTGTTTGTTCCTTTGTTGTTGAGTTGTAGAAGTTCTTTATATATTCTGAATATTAACCCCTTTATCAGATAGTTGATTTGCAAATATTTTCTCCTATTCAGCAGCTTGCCTTTTTGGTGCTGATGGCATCCTTTGTTGCCCTAAACACTTTAGTTTTGATGTAGTCTTACTTATCTACTTTTTCTTTTGTTGCTTGTGTTTTTGGTGTCATATGCAAGAAAGCACTGCCAAATCCAGCATCGTGAAGACTTCCCCTGTGTTTTCTTCTAAGAGTTTTCTAGCTTTAGCTCTACGTTTAGGTCTTTGATTTACTGAGTTAATTTTTATATATGGTAAGGGTCCAACTTCTTTTTTTGCTCGTAGATATTCATTATTCCCAACACCATTTGTTGCAGGTTTTTTTTACATTTTTTACATGGTTGAAACAAAAGCAAAAGATAAATAAGATCTTTGGGCACATGAAAATTATATGAAATTCAAAAATGAGAGTCCATAAACAGCTCTGGTGGAGCCCAGTCACGCTCATTCATTTACTTACTGTCTGTGGCTGCTTTTGCACTACCGTGGGAGAGTTCAGCAGTTGCAATACAGACCATATTGCATATAAGGCCTCATATATTTACTATCTGATCTCTTGTAGAAAAAGATTGCTGACCTCTGATCTAGACCCCTGAAAACCCTCATGATCATATCCTTCTTTACGTGAAAACCTCTGTACCAAATCCTCACTTTAAAACCTTGTTCAGAAATCCATCTCCTCCGCGAAGCCATCTTTTGATTGTACCACCTATACCTGATCAATCCATCTCACTAATCTGCAAAGTACCATTACAAAATTCTTTGTTGATGATTCAGTTACACTTTTCACAAGTGGCTATCCCCTTTGCTATACTGAGGCTTCTATGAGAACAGATTGTAGCAACTGTATTCTTTTATTTCTCTATTTCATAGTATAGAATTCTGATACAACATATATTTATTAATGTTTTTGAATGATTGGCTGCTCAGAGTCCTTCAGGTTATTGTACCTTTCATTGAAGACTCAGGTCCGCTGGTTCTCTGAGAGCCATGGGAAGAGCTGTTGTTGGACACCACCACTGGCCCAGGACTCTGGCCCAGGGAAGGGATGGTGTTAAGGGTATTCACCAGTTTGGCCACTTCATTGCTATTTTCACCTGTAACCCCAGGTCGCTTCACAGTGACAAAGCTGGTAATGCTCACTGCAGGTGGAGAGGGGAAGGAGGGAGCTATGTTGGCCAAGTGATAATCATCTGTTCTCCACCCACCACCCCGTCCCGGCTCTGCCAGGTCCTCTTCCCAAGTCTCACCTAGCTTGGGATTTGAGGTCTGGTTGGCCTGGCCTGGAGGCTGAACAGCTAGTTGTCCCAAGGAGGTCGGCTGTGTGGCAGTGGGAGTAGTGGAAGTGCTGGGAGTGGACTTGGTCTGCTGGGACTGGGATTGCGGGACGGTGCTTCGGATGGTGAGAGTGGCTGGGATGACGGTGGTGAAGGTGTTGGTGGTGGGCCGCACAGGCATGGTGGAGCCTGGCCTCACTGGGGTCATCTGAGAGAACACCTGTGGGACTCCGACTGTTGGCTTAACAAACTGCGTACCTGGGGCTTCAAAAGAAAGACAGAGAAAAGTACCAAATCTCAGTCAATAAACTTACCTGTAATAAATACACTGCCCCTATCTTTACTGAAAATACTGAAATAGGAAAAGATTATTTCCCCAAACTGACTGGTGACCATTACAGGTTACCAAGAACAGCACAGATTCTAATATCTAGGAAAGTAATAGGTATGCAAGCTGATAAAAGAAATTAGCCTAAATAACTAGCCCATAAAACATTAAACTGAAGAAAGAAGATTCCCATCAATTCCTCCCAAAACACCTTACCCACTGCTTTTCCATTCTAAAAATATGATAAGGAGGAGTTTGACCTTGAAAGAGAAAGGTCAAACTTGGGAGAGAAAGAATGGGTATAGAGTGGAAGACAGTATGGGTAAATACAGGCCGAGAGGGCAGACATGGTCCTGAAAAAAAAGCAATCTTTCTTAGAATACTAAAGGAGTCTTCCATTCTGTCAAATAAACTCTAATAGAAGACTGACTGTGCCACTCTACCAGGGTGTCCCAAAGATGAGTTTCCTGGCTCAGCTAGCAACAATTCCACTGACATATATTTAAGAAATATCAGAACGAGATAGGATAAGCTCAACAGACCAAAGGCCAAAAACATTCCGTGGGCTCCAAGAACAACAACAAAAACTTAAACAGGCTGCAGAGATACCCTTAACAACAACTCAACTAAGATATTCCTTTTTGGCCTGAATTATAGTTAAGTTAGCCACTAAATAAAGAACTGGGTGTGTGTGTGGGGGGGAACTACAAGATTTTAAAAAATTATCCTACACTTTAGTTTCTTAAAAAAAAAAAAAAAAAAAAACTAGTCATGCCCTGGCTGGTGTAGCTCAGTGGATTTAGCACGGGCCTGCGAACCAAAGGATCTCGGTTTGATTCCCAGTCAGGGCACATGCCTGGGTTGCAGGCCAGTTCCCAGCAGGGGACACAAGAGAGGCAATCATACATTGATGTTTCTCTCCTTCTCTTCTTCCCTTCCCCTCTAAAGATAAACAAACAAAACCTTAAAAAAAAAAACAACTAGTCATCAGCAATATTTATCCTCAAAGGGTATGTCATTTGTTTAATTTATATCCAAAAATCTATACTATAAAATTAAATCAAAATAAAGTTTACAATCTCCCCATGTATATGAGTAGAATTATATAAGCAATATAAAATTTGGGAGTTTGTGTTAATAATAATCCTTCAGGAGAACAAACTTCATAACTGACTAAAACATGAGAAACATGAAACTGACTATTTAAATCCTGTTTTACTACTTCATGAAGGGTGGTAAAAAGTAAAAAGAAAAATAAAACCACCAACCCGGCCAAAGGTTAGAAACAGTTTTCAAAAAAAGGGCTTAAATCCATATGATTTTTATATTTTATATTTTCCTTAAATACACTTTTTAAATGACCTATTGAGACAACAAAAACAAATATTCAGGATGCGAGTTTATTCCACATGGAGAGACATTTTTCCTTACCTGGGACTAGTGTAATTGGTCTAACCGTTTGGCCTTGCTGTACGTTCAGCACAATCCCAACCTGATTCATTGCATTTTGTACAGGCCGGACATTTCTTACAGGAAATCCCTGCATTAAAAAGCAAAATGATCTTTAACATTGGGATCAGCTAACACTAGTAGAGATTGCAATAAGGCCTACATCCAAAAAATTCCCACACTCTTACCTAATGGTTCCTCTCTCTAGAGTTAAGAGTTTTTAAATGAATGACACGGAGAAATTTAGGAATTTTGGCTAACTTTTGAGTGATAAGATATCAAAACTGAAGAATAAACTTTGGTACACATAAGCAAAAATGAAACCTACTTCCTACTTTAAGAAAAATCTCAGCTTAAAAAAACTCAACCAAAGACTGGCCTTTAAACTGCTGAAGGCACATAAGGGGAAAATGGCATTACAGTATTCACTAGAGTGATTCAACATACAAACAATTGTAAGAAATTATTTCCAAAGTCCACATCAAAGGCCATAAATCTCTGGCACATTTCTAAGCAAAGAGTTTGTAACTCAGGAAGTCACAGGCCAAGAGAAGCATTTGCCTTTACATCCCACATTCAGCATTCGGCTTTCAAATACAATTCACATTATAGATCAAGTAAGTTATCTTTTCTTCCCTTCCAAACATGTGCCTACATTTCACCAACTTCACACACAGATGTCCAAAAGTCAACATACCCAGTTTTAAGAAAAACAGCAAAGAGCAAGAAGCCTTCAGGGCCCAGTGTTAAGGCTTCTGAATCCAAGCTTTCCCACTAATTTCTGCCCAGACCTCAAATCACCCAGCAGCCCTCTAAGGGGTATGAAGGGAAAATTACCCAGCTGTAAGCTATGTTAGGCTTTCTACAAAGTCAGCATCAAATTACAAAATAGCAAATGAGAAAGCAAGGTCAAAAGACGGGACTCAGATTCATCTCCAGTGATACTAAAGACTAAGTCAGAGCCCCTAAAGGTTCCCAGTTTTTCTCTCCTCTTTACTAGTCCCAGAATTCAGAGTCCCACTCACCTGTGTGGTGATGAATATTGGTTGTGAGGCCACAGGGGAACTAGTCACATGATTGGCATTCTGCATGACCTGGACAGGCCTCAGTACTGGTTGACTAACCATTGTGCCCAGACCTGGGGCTGGATTCTGGGTTAGGATGAGCGGCTGTCCACCTTGTTGGACCAAAGAATTGCCAGCTAAAGAGTAAAAGGGAGGGGAAAAAGTGAATGCAATAGAAAACAAACACATACTTTATAAGAAACATGATCTTAGATAAGAAATGGTGTCCCAGATATCAAAATATCCAAGACTGTCAACACTCACCTCAGGTTTAATGTCACCAAACTCACCAAAAATTTAAGCTTCACCCAAATCTACAACTAACAGAAAAACAGGTAGGTAGGGAAGGTCCACTAACATCTCCCCTACATATCTTTACTAGGGATGTCTTAACACATTAAGACTCATTGTTTAAGTGACCACACATATCTCCCCATACCAAATCAGAAAAACAAAGTAACATTTAAGTTTCTTTTTCTTACAAAGTAACATGTTTTTCTAAAACAAACAAAGAAACAAGTAATAAACATATTTTAACTAGGTAAAATCTATTTTGTCAGAATGTAATCTATTTTGCTGTTAACACCCCTTCATCTTTTTACATGAGTAATATTCACAAACAAACATTAATTCAGCAAGTACACAGAATTTGAAGAATGTCATCTCTTCTTAGTAAGTCAAATCGTAGCCCTGGCTGGTGTGGCTCAGTGGATTGAGTGCTGTCCTGTAAATCAAAGGGTTGCCAGTTCGATACCCAGTCAGGGTACATGCCTGGATAGCAAGCGAGGTCCCCAGTAGGGGGTTCGTGAGAGGCAACCCCACATTGATGTTTCTCTCCCTTTCTCCCTCCCTTCCCCTCTCCATAAATAAATAAATAAAAATTGAACGCAAATCTCAGAAATGAAGAACACTCTCAACAACTACCGTCTTTTAGGTATGGGAACACAGAGATGGACAGGCTATATCTTCTTTCTCTTTATGTCATCAAGACTGATAAAGAAAAGACTTGGTCAAAAACTAAACAACATAAAGTAAAAATGATATGACTTGAGAAGATAATTGTCCATTTGTGAATAAATATTAATAAATAAATACCAATAAAGTAGGCTGCTGTTGAAATATTTTAAATTATTTTTCATTTGTGAGAAAAAAATGTTTTTCCTCTATGTACTGTTTGGCTAAAAAATCCTCAATACTACATTTCCTAATTTACAAATATTCCAAAACCAGACAGAAAATTTCAGGGACCCAATACACCTAAATCAAAAATGAAAGCAAAATCCTGCCTCAACGTTTTACCTCAAATCACCAGAATGAGATGGACTCCTCTGAACCAACTCTATGTTCTACTAGACAAATGGTGTCACTGCAGTTACAAAGCAAGACCAGCAGACTGGGTATATACGTGCCTATTAATGGGCTAACAGCAGCTTGTCCCATATTCTCCCAGAAACTGGGAGCCTCTCAGTGGACTAGACACTGCCGGTTAGTAGACCAGCAGACTAGTGATTATGGAGAGTGACAGATAAACGAATCATTCCAACAAGTTCTGTCTCTGGTAACTATACTGGCAATTTATTGACTGTGTATTTTAAATTTAAATGTTTGATTAAGAAGTTAAATACATGTATACATGCATAAATACACATATGCATGCATGTGTGTATATGTGTATACACATATACACATATATTAAATGCTATAATGAATTCCATGTACCATCACCAATTTTCAACCATCAGCCAATCTTGTTTCATATATATACACCTATGAGCACTGGCCCCATACTGTTTTGAAACAAGTTCTAAATCATATCATTTCACCTATAAATATTTCAGTATATATCTGTAAAAGATAACTTAAGAAGTGCAAATACCAACACCATTATCACTCCAAAAAATGGTAATAATTCTGACTATAGTTGATAATACTGTCTCATATAATTAAAATTTGCTAAGAGAAAATTTAAGTGTTTTCACTCCCCTCCACCAAAAGATAAATGTATGAGGTGATAGGTGTATTAACTAGTTGGTGTGAATCCTTTCACAATGTATATCAAGTCACCACAATGTACATTTTATATGTTGCAATTATATTTGTCAATTATACTCAATAAAGTTAAATACATAATAATTCTTATCTCTTTTAATCTATAGGTTCCTCATCTATCTCTTCTTTTATCCCTTCAAATTTATGGTTGAAAAACAGTGACTAAACAAAAACATGTATTTTCTATGTATTAATTTCAATGCTACAGTACAAGAAAATAAATTATTTGTTATTTATCTACGTCCAAAAATTATTAAGATAATCACTGAACTCTACATTCCAACTAAATACAGGAAGGAAATGATGAAAATGTTTTGCATTTATGTGAAACTAACCAGCATTTGCAAGTTTCAAAAGACAGGCAGGGTTCCTGCAAAATCTGCACGAACTCTACTATTATAAAGAATGTAAGCACACGCATTTTAGGGTCGTGTTTGAATTTGGTAGACTGTCAGGACTTTTCCAAAAATATAGTGCAAACCAAAAAACAGATTTTGCCCTGACTGGTGTGGTTCAGGGGGTAAGGTGTCCTCCTGCAAACCAAAAGGTCGCCAGTTTAATTCCCAGTCAGGGCACGTGCCTGGGTGGCCAGGTCCCCAGCTGGGGGGTGTACAAGAGGCAAGTGATGGATGTTTCTCTCCCTTTCCTTCTCCCTGCCACCCCTATCTCTAAAAACAAAATTTAAAAAGTAGATTTCTGCCCTGCCTGGTATAGCTCAGTGAGTGGATTGAGCACAGGCCTGCGAAGCAAATGGTTGCTGGTTTGATTCCCAGTTGGGGAACATGCCTGGGTTGCAGACCAGGTCCCCAGTAGGGGACATATGAGAGGAAACCACACATTGATGTTTCTCTTCCACTCTTTCTCCTTCCCTTCTCCTTTCTCTAAAAATGAATAAATAAAATATTTAAAATAAAAAAATAAATAATTTAAAAGTGGATTTCTAAGCCCAGATTAAATTCACAATTCAACTGAAAGCAAGTCAGTATATGGCAAGTCACACAATATACTTATTATTTTAATAACTTTTCATGATTTGAATAGATTTAATAATTCCAATGAATTCCAATAAATTCTAACTCTAATGAATTTTTAAATGATTTCTGCATTTGTATTAGTTCTTTTTTCAAAGAAATTCTGACAATTCAAAGGTCATATAATGTTCAATTTCTAGAGGATGAAAGAGGCAATCAGAATGCTGAGGCTTAAAACGAAGCCTGGAAAAGAATTATTCAACCAATCTCCTGCCTCCAAGTTTGCTCTCAATATATAAACTAGGTATCACAGCCATAAACTGATTAAATAATGGAAGGAGATTCACAGCAACTTTTCTCAAAATATGTTGTTTGTTTTACAAATCTGAAGTTCTTAATTTTTTTCTGTCATTCTTGTAAAGTTTACATACATAGCCTTAAAACTCAGAAATAAGAGGGCTAGCCCTGACTGGTGCAGCTCAGTGGTTGAGTGCCCGGCTGCGAATCCAAGGGTCACTGGTTTGATTTCCAGTCTAGGGCACATGCCCTGGTTGTGGGCCAGGTCACACAAGAAGCAACCACACATTGATGCTTTTCTCTCCCCCTCTGTCTCCCTCCATTTCCAGAAAGAAAGAAAGAAAGGAAAGGAAGGGAAGGAAGAAAGAGAGAAGGAGAGAGAGAGAGAAAAGAAAGAAGAAGAAAAAGACAGAAAGACAGACAGGATAAAATGGAGTTGAAATAAGCTAAAGAGGAATTGAAAATCATGAGTTATGCAGAAAGAAATTTATAACATTAAATTTACATCTTTCACAGGTCAAAATTAAGCAGTGGTTTATTTCACTTCCAATGCAAACATATGATCAGTCAGATCTATAGGAATAATTTCCAAATGCTGAGTGGTATATTCTGAAGAAGAGCAAAAAGAATAGTAAAAATGTTCCAAAATTTTATTCCCGAGACTTTCTTTGAAAAACAAAAAAGCTTTATTGAAATATAACTGATATACCACACATAAAATTTAGAGATCTTTAGTATATTCACAAAATTTGTGCAACCATCATCACTCACTATTTAATTCCAGAACATTTCATCAGCCCCAAAAGAAACCTCCACCCACTGTAGTTATTACTCATTCTCCTCTCCCCCAGCCCTGGCAAGCACTAATCTACTTTCAGTCTCCATGGATATGCCTAATCTGAACATTCCATTTAAAAAACTCATACAATATGGAGCCTTTGTGTCTAGTTTCTTTCACTTAGCATGATGTTTTTCAAGGTTCATTTATGTTGGAGCATGTATCATGACTTAATTTCTTTTTATAGCCTAATAATATTCCATTTTATGGATCTATCACGTTCTGTTTATCCACTCAACAGCTTAGATTATTTCCATTTTTTGGCTATAAAAATATAATACTGCCATGAACATTTGTGCACAAGTATTTGTGTTGAATATGTTGTCAATTCCCCTGGGTATGTAGTCTGGACTATAACTGCTGGGTCACATTATAACTCTACATTTAACTTTTTGAGAAACTGCAAAACTATTTTCCAAAAAGGCCATATCCCTTTACATTCTTACCAGTAATATATTATATATGGAAGTTCCGATTTCTCCATACTCTCACCAACACCTGTTATTGTCCATCTTTTTTAGGTGTCCTAGTAGGTGTAAAGTGGTACCCCATTGTGGTTTTGATGTGTACTTCCCTTAATGACTAATGATGTTGAGCATCTTTTCAGGTGCTTATCTGCATTTACATGTCTTCTTTGGAGAAATGTCTATTCAGAACCTTTGCCCATTTAAAAAATTAGATTATTTGTCTTTTTATTACTAGTTCTTTAAATGTTCTAGACACAAGTCCCTTATCAGATACATTATTTGCTAAATTTTTCTCCCATTCTATGGATTGTATGTTTTCACTTTCTTGATTGTGCTCTTTGAAGAATAAAAGGTTTTAATTTTTATAAAGTCCAATTCACCTAATTTTTTTGTACGTATGCTTTTGGTGCACCATCTAAGAAACCAATGCCTAAGTGAAGGTCATAAAGATTTTTCCCTATGTTTGCTCCTAAGAGTTTTACAGTTTTAGCTCTTACATTTAGGTCTTTTACCATTTACAGATAATATTTGTATATAATATAAGGTAGGAGTGGCACTTCATTTTTTTCAGTGTGGAAAATTATCCAGTTACTTGTTCCAGTATCATTTATTTAAAAGGAAAAAAAAACTATTCTTTCCCTATTATACAGGAAAGAATTCAATTTTTTTTAAACCAACTACACACTCCATGGAATAACGGGTATTCTGGAGTAAAGAACAAAACTGTGTCCCATTCATTCTTTTAAAATAACCTTTATCTTAATTTTAACATTTAATCCATATGAAATGTTACATAAATTTAAGTTATAAAGTACAATAATAAAACAAACACCACCCAGTTCAGGACTAGACCACTATAAACACTATCAATGTGCTCCTCCTCTTCCCCAACCCCTGGTTTTCCTCTCCCATATATATAAATGTTTCCTAAATTCAAGAGTCAAGTAAATGCTTTTCGAGAGGGCAAGAAAAGTAAGAGAAACAGCCCTAGCCAGGTGGCTCAATTGGCTGGAGCACTGATCTGTGCACCAAAAGGTTGCCGGTTCAATTCCCAGTTGAGGTGGATACTGGAGGCAACCGATCCATGTTTCTCTCCCTCTGAAAAAAAGAAAATCAACAAAAAACATATCCTCAGGTGAGGATTTATAAATCAAAAAGAGGAACGGGTCAATTATAAAAGTCAATCAAAGCCAACCAAAAGTCAATCGAAATAGGGACAGTCTTTTAAAATATAATTACTGAAGAAGGTTGGTAACCAGGAGCCAGAACGATTTTAAAACTGGTTTAAAAAGAGGAAGGGGAACAGGAAAACAAACAAACAAATAACTTTTTAGCTTTCTAAAAAACCTGATACACTAAGTAAAATAACATTAAATTGCTTAAAAATTATTCTCTTTTGCTACATTATTAATGTAGTAAGTAGACAATATACCAGTACGATTAAACTGAAGGCTAATGGGGGAATTGTGTTGTTAAGAGAGAACATTTTTTATCCATTCTATTGTGATGTCTATCCCTACACTTACGCTAGCGTATCAAGAGTATCTCATTTTTTTAAAAGTTACAGAATTTTATATACATACCAAAAAAAGAGAAAAAAGGCTAGACAAACTGGACCTATTAATGTGCGCTTATCTACACATGAACAGTTTTTGGAAGAATACACAGATTTATGTAACTGTGGTTACCAGTCGATACCCACTTTCTTTTAACCATGAACCTAGATTAACATTTTATTTTGAATACCAGAGGTTCCTGAAATAAATAAAATAAACTTACATACACTATATATTTAAAATTTTACACACAGGCCCTAGGTAGACTCAGGAGTTGAGTCCATTCAAGGAGTCTAGGAGACTAGGTTATGTGATGCTTATCACAAGGCTTGGAACCCTCAGATAAAAGAAAAGTTTAGCTAAACTGACTGCTAACAGAACTTGGACAGATTATGTTAACAGAAACCCAGGAAATCAGTAAATACAGTGGAAAGACCACAAGCTTTGAAGTCTAGATAATTCAAATCTATTTTAGTCACTTACAAACTATTTGACTTTAAGCAAATTATTTAGACTCTCTAGGCTTCAGCTTCCACATCTATAAAAATGAGAGAATTCTTGGGATAGAAGTCCTCACACATATACATATACATATACACACACACACACACACACACACACACACACACACACACACACACACGAGGGTTCCCAATGAAAAAAATTCTAAGGACTTTCCACATGATAAAAAAAGTCATATTTTCGCCCTGGCTGGTGGCTCAATGGATTGAGCGCCAGCCTGCGAACCGAAGGGCCGCTGGTTCCATTTCCAGTCAGGGCACATGCCTGGGTTGTGGGCCAGGTCTCTGGTGGGGGCACCAAGAGGCAACCACACATGGATGTTTCTCTCCCTCTTTCTCCTTCCCTCTCTCTTTCTCTAATAATAAATAAATAAAATTTTTTATAAAATCATATTTTCAGTACCCAAAGACTGAAAAAATACCTATGGAAATAACAAAGACTTCAGTTTGATCATACTTAAAGTTGGCACCAAGATGGAGAAAGAGCTACCAGTGGGCACTTATTTAGAGCAACAATTAGGGCAATTTGACACTATCAAATTTTAAATGCTTGACCTAGCACTCTTATTTTACATTGCAGGTATGCTTATACAGGGAGCAATAAATATAATGTCTGAGAATATTCACTACAGTAGTCTGCAATCACAAAAAAATGGAACTGTAATAAACATTCAGTAATAGGGAATTAAGTTATAAAGTATAGTGATGAGACAAACACCACCCAGTTTAGGACTAGACCACTATAAATACTACCAATGTGCTCCTATCAATTCCTATATTAAAAAATGAGAACATAATATGCACTTCTAATGGAAATATAAACTGACACAACATTTCCAGATGGCTAATCCAAAAAAAAATTGACCAAAATCCTTAAAATTGTGATGCCTTTTGACCCAACAATTTGATATTTAGTTTATGTTTTCTCAGAGGTAACTAAGGACATTAGAAAAGACAGAGATGTTCACAATAGCTCTTTACAAGAGCAATATTACCCTCTTATAATCTATTGTTAGTTAACCGAGCAAAGGGAAAACAGTCATAAAAAATGTCACAGATATTTAGTAAAATGAGAAGATGTTCACTACATTTTGAAGGAAAAAAAAAGCAAGCGAAGAGTAATACAGAGTCTGTATGGTCCATTTTTGTAAAAAGTAAATCACTACATATAACATATAAAAGTATACAAAAGTATATATATATGTACAGAAATAGTTATAAATTGTTATATCCAGAAAGTAGGATTAAAGTTTAAAATTGTTTATTTTCTGCCTACTTTTTCTACAAATCATATATTATTCTTACATTAACAAAGCTATTTTATTTTTAAAGAAAATAAAATAATTAAAAATAAAGTCCTTTGCAGTAAGGCAATGTCTCCATGAAGGTGCTAATTTGAATCTTGAGCCATAACTTGCCAATAACTCATCTTCAGCATGTATAAACAGTCATCAGAAATGAAATAAAAACCAATACTAAATACTCTCTCTAGTCCATAAATACACTAAGAACACTACTCTTTCACCATTTTCTACAGGTAGACAACAACCCTATCCCATTTCCCATACCCAGGAACCAATAACCAAATGAATCTGCCAGAGAAAATACAAAATAAATCTGCCCTGGGAAGATTCTTAACTAATGGAGCTCTTCTAATTAAAACAACAAAACAAACAAAACAAAAACAATCAAACAAACAAAAAACTCAACCCAGTTCTCCTTAACAGTTACGACTGGGGTTACGTTTTCCCTCCTAGAAGTCACCACCTGCAAGAATGGGCTGGCTACACTCTGACCTGACACACCATCATCAATTCAGCACTAACTCAGAAGGAACAGAACCACCTACTGAATCACTTCCCTATCAAAAAAGGATTACTAAATTCACTCTCCAACTAATAGAACCACACCAATACCTAAAGCTAAACAGGTACAGCTGTTCCTAAGACCTTTTTTTTTCTCTCACCCCTCTAGCCCAGGAAGAATTTCCCAATAATCCCACTTACCATTGTTGTTGGCAATTAGTGTGACAAGAGTCTTCTTTGTACTGTCGCTGTTCTGTACCCCGCTGCTACTAACGGTGGTGGATGTAGAGAGGGGCCCAGCAACAGAAGTATGGGCAGCGATGGGCACTGGAGCCGAGACTGGCTGCTGGCTCACAGAAACTGTGGGGAAGGGGAGGCACAGTCACTTGGAGGCAGGGACAGATGACACTAAAAGGATACTGTTCCAATCTTCCCTTTTCATCTTATTGTCAGTCTCTATAGCCAAAAAGTTTCCTGCTTTATTTGTAAATCCAACTGCTGATCAATTTCTCCTCCTACTTGTCCCTCACTCCACCAATTAGACGCAATGCCGCCTTCTCCATCTCACATTTCCTCATTAATGAAGTTAAATCACAAGTTCACTGAACCACGATTTTAATGTATTGCTTATACAGCTCAAGCAAACCTCTAGGACTCAAAGGTTTATTATCACCACAACTGGTATTCAGAACCACACAGAGTAAGCTGTCCACAAGACTCTACACTACGTCCCGTTTCAGCCCAAATAAATGCTAGCTTCAGGCCCCAAGGCAAGGAAGATAAAAATAAGGAAGCAACGGGTACAATTTGGAGGGGGAGAACTACCACCTGCTTTCTGAACTCAGGGCTAAAACTTGACCCTACAACATTACCTTTTTGAAAGAGAAGCTAACAACCCTAAGTTTGTAAACTGTCCTTGAAGGCAGACACAAAGCAAATTCTACTAACCTCACAAATGAAACCAAGTTCAAGTAAAATAAACAAGCAAACAAAAAATAAAACAAAACCCAAGACTATGGGAACCTGTTTTATGCTGGGTGAATAAATGGACACTGACATACACCACCACTTTTCATTCCCATTCATGTATCATTTGGTAAGAGGATTGCTAGATGTATGGTTAATACGACTCTCAATGTTTTTAACGAGTTAAATATAGTGTGTCTAGCTTTATGTATGAGGAAACTGCGGCACTTACAAATTAGGCCACTCAAAAGTAAAGGTAGTACCAGTGCCACAATGAGGCATCCCTGGATTCTTACAGTCCTTCTTCGCCTCACACTTTCTTAATAAAAATGTCCTTCAATTGAGTCAACTTAAACAATGTAAGATCAAAAAGTTTTGTTACCTGTAGTAGTTTTATCCACTAAATTATAATCTTCAACTACAGAATCCTCAATGACATCACTGATTTTCTGCCATGGCTCCAGCTCCTCCTCCTCACATTCCATAAATAGGTCGGTGTCCGCCATGCTACAAGAAAAAAAAATTAAATAAGATACTGACCCCAGAATGGGAAAAAATGTTTTACACAAAACACAGATCTGATTCCTGAATCCATTGGTAACCTATCCGCCTCCCTTGTGCCACCCTCTACTATTTCTGTTAACCTCTCCTCCCCTTATTTCCAAGGGTCCAAAATTATGGGACATCAAAATATTATCTTCTTTATTACTGAGCCCTTTTGCAACCTCTTAAATTTTGCACCCAAGAACCTCACTTGTCAAACTGTAGTCCTAGCCCTACCGTCTTGTATTCCACCATGGTTTTAGAGTCAGCTATATGCTTCTTTTAAAAACAAAGTCTACATCTTTACAATGTAAACAAAGAGCTATTGCTATTCTGCCCTCCAATATTAGTTGACTAAAGGTCAATTTCTTTGTCTTGGAGGGGGAGTAGCATTACCGCTCAATGTTCAAAGCCTTTAGTGCAAAGGTTCTTGGTCCCTTTAGTATCTCAATAAAATTTTCACCACACCCCCAAGCCAAAAAGAAAAAAAAAGCAAAACAACCAAAGTAATTAGGTCCATACAACTTAATAGCATTAGTTTGTGAGATGCCTAAGGGGTGGCATTGTCTCCTTGAAAACTTAAAAAATCCAGGCAATGCCCTAGTGAGTTAACTAGCTACAGCCAAGTGCCTGGTTTTAATGGATAAACTGCTTAACTTGATTCTAAGTGGTCTCTAATATTGTTTTAAAATTATTTTTGTCTTCCTAAAACCACAAAGGGGAGGAGTCACAAGAAAAGAAAAAGATCTAAGGGATAAACTTAAATTTTCTTAGTTTCCTATTTAATTTACATATGTTAAAGACAATGCTAGCCATAAACTGAATTAAAAAGAATCCAAACCCCTATCAGTCATTCTTTGAGACCTCTTGTATTTTCCAGTCTAAGTCCAGTGAGAAAGGTTAACACTTTAAACTTTCTCCCCTACCTAATTTTAGGCATTGTTCTTTGCTGTATAACTTCCTAAAAGCCAACAGATTAATGCATAAATATCAATCACCCAGCAGAATAGACTGTGGATGACCTCTACAGTTTTCAAGGATCTTCTTACAGCTCTGACCAGCTGCAAGCAAAGTCTCCATACATATGCTGAGCAATCTGTAGGAAATGTTCCTTCAAAATTAAACAGAGCTATCTGAACACAAGTTGTGGTTTTCAACATCCTGTCTGTGGACATTAAAAACTTAGCATATCCAAAGGCTAGTCTTTTCTATAAGTATTTATAATATCTTAAGACTTCCGGCCAAGATGGAGGCGTAGGTGGAAACACTGCACCTCCTCTCACAACCAAGATTAAGGACAACAAATATTTATAAACAATAACACAACCAGAACGCAGAAAATTGAAATATGGAAGTCAACAACCAATCAACCCAACCGGTAAGAGGGGCAGAGTCGGCAGGCGGCGGAGAGAGAAAGCGGCAGGAAAGCGTGGTGGCTGCCAGGCTCAGGAGCGCCGGGCAGCCGTAGGCGGCGTGGAGCTTGCAGACCCCAGACGCGGGGAGGAGACGGGAGGAGACTAGCAGAGCACGCAAGGTACACAGGGCAGTTGGCCAACTGTGGACACATATTCACGTGCAGATAAACTAGGCAAGAGCGGGCAGTGAGACAGACCGAACAGCCCAGGGCCCCAGCGACGGGAAATAAAGCCTAAAAACACCTACTGAAAAGGTGCCGGGAGAGGCTCCCAGCCTCACAGGAGAGGTTGCCGAGGAGACCCACGGGGTCCCGAGTGTGCATAAGCCCTCCCACCTGGGAACCAACGCCAGGGGGACCCAATTTGCTTGTGAGAGGCAGCAGAGGGGACGCAAACTCCAGAGAGCTCCAACGGGCGCCATTGTTCCCTCTGACCCCGCCCCCCAAAACGTCACAACTTGGCGACTAGGCTGCCCCGCCCTGGTGAACACCTACAGCTCCGCCCCTCATACGCAACAGGCTCCACCTGACCAAAAATGACTCAAACAGAAGAAAAGCTCAGAGTCCCAGAGCCAATACTTTCAAGCAAGCAAGAAATAGCCGACCTAACAGATGCACAGTTCAAAGCACTGCTACTCAGGATGCTCACAGAATTGGTTGATTTTGGTTGCAAATTAGATGAAAAAATGAAGGCATTCATAAGTGAAATGATGGAAAATGCAGAGGGAACCAGTAGTGATGGGAAGAAAACTGGGACTCAAATCAATGGAGTGGACCACAAGGAAGAAACAAACAGCCAAGCAGAAAAGAATGAAGAAACAAGAATTCAAAAAAATGAGGAGAGGCTTAGGAACCTCCAGGACATCTTTAAACGTTCCAATATCCGAATTATAGGAGTACCAGAAGGGGAAGAGGAAGATCAACAAGTGGAAAACTTATTTGAACAAATAGTAAAGGAGAACTTCCCCAATCTGGCAA
>PVKM010008474.1:0-38925 GCA_004027735.1 Carollia perspicillata
GGCATAGAAGCTGGAAAAGGAAAGAAAGATTCTCTGCTACAGCCTCCAGATGGAACACAGTCCTGCAGACCCTTTCAGACGTCTGACCTCTAGGACTGCAAGAGAATAAGTGTGTATTGGTTTAAGCCAATAAACTTATGTCAATTCGTTGTAGCGGAAATTGAAACCCAAGACAGAGCTCCTGGCTGACTTATGCAGGGTCTCCTCCATCCCCACAGGTTTTAGGCTTCCTGAAGCCTCACTCCAGTAAACGATTGTTCTTGGGAGAGTAGACCCCATCGTGTGTTATTTATAATGAGTATCGGTCACACATTTCAATCAGCCTCCACAGTGTTTAACTAATGGCGAATTTTGTCTATGTTACAGGACTTCCAAGCACAGGAGCCCATGACTAACCCCTCTACATGTAAGTCTACCAGCTTAGTACCAAGGGAATATGAATGTCCTGTTCAGGAGGAATCTTAAGGTGGTAAATCCCTAAAATCCCAGCCTGTGAGCTATGTTTGCCATGATATGGTATCAGACCCACGATTTTAAATAATGTTTTATTGTTCTGTGTCAGTTATGAGGCTACGAGACTTATCATTATATCAGCCCTCCATCTATCATGATGAAGATGTTTATTTCAATTGGGCATATGGACCAAAAGTATCTGCATCTTTTGAGGCTAGTTAAGGTGAAACGCATTGAAAACTTTTACAGAATTAGCCTATAGGTTCCATGAAGCCAGGAACAGGGCCTGCCTTAAACCTTCAGGGACTTCTAGCAACTGGCAGAGCACCTGGTACAGAGGAGACATTCAAGCAACAGATCTCAGTTGAATACATGAATGATCTAAAGAGTAAAGAATCTTTGATGGTGGCTGTTCACTACACGAATTCCCCTACAGCTAAATGACATTTGTAGAAAGGTTATTGCTGATTTTCGCAAGAAATACAATACAGTAGTAGTCTTTAAAAGGGAAGAAAAAATAGATTCCCCTGCATGTGATTTTTGGTATAATTACAGATTTTAAGTTTCTCCTTCATCTTTGTCTGTGTTTTAAAATGTTGCATATTGAACATGATTTACATTTATTATCAAAAATATATTTTAAGAAGTAGATTCTTGGAGAATATGGTGAGTTGGCGATAATTGGATCACTTTCTTTGGGGATGGCTTTGCTTGTCAAAGGGAGGCATTAAGCTCATGAGTATAGCAGATTATTGATCCCTGGTTTTCTTGTAGGGAAGCGAGACATGGAAATAGCCAGGAGATATGACTTAGTACCACGGTGAGGAGCGATGAGTTGAGTCAGACCCTGAGTCTGTCCCTGCCTAGTTGTTTGACAGTAAACAAGTTACCTCGCTCCTTTCAGCTCTGATGTTCTCATCTGCAAAATGGGATAACCGAACCTTACAGGACTATTTGGAGGTTAAGTGAGATACAGGTTGTAAAGCATTTAGCCCCATGCCTGGCACATGGTAAGTACTCAATACGCGTCAGGTCTTATTATTTTTACTATGAACAAATTAAACATCCTTGGCCTCGGTGCTGACATTTCCCGCTGGTATGCAAACTGATTTTTCAGTGCACAAGAACGGAGGGCACTGGGAATTCCTGTTTTTTTTTCCTAGCATTAATTAGAAATGACAGAGTCATTAGGTGGTTAGAGGACATAATTAACCTCTCTGGCTCTCAGCGCTCTTTTGTGAGAGAAGGGGATAGAATTGGAAGACCTTTAAGAATTCTCCCTGCTCTAAGATATTATGTTTATAAGATTTGTTTTTGCATTGGAAACTTTCATTTGAAGGTTTGGCTTTTTGTAAAAACCAATCTTTTTAAGGTGAATATTGCCTAACTTTGTGATGGAGAAATTTCAGATTGTATCTGACTAAAACCTGTCGTAATTTTTTGTTTTATAGATCACTGCCCCATGGCTACCCAGGACTATCAATTATGGTGCCACCTTGGCTAGCCTCTGTTTACTCTGTCCCATTTCCTCCTCATCAAAACTCACCTGCCCATGTTTCATTCTCCCCAGGGCCTTGCTTACAGTTGCTATGGCAACAGCTAGCAAATCCAAGCTTAATGTGGCCTTCCTGCCTTCTCTAGCAAGGGGGACTTCTGGAGACAATCTCTTCCTGGAAGTGAAATGACACTAATGGTCAAATCTCAAACAAAGACTTAAGACTGATATTTTGAAACAGGTAGCTTGTGGTACCTCTCAAATTATAACATGGAAGCAGCCTTCCTCCTTATTCACCTTGCTATTTTTGTTCTTTCTTTTTGGTAAGCAGCTATCTCCTGTCTGCTGTGATAACAGTGACATGCTGGCTGGGATATGTCCTATGGAGAACTACTAAGTATTGTGACTGCAAAGTGATAATAAAATCCAACCAGCCAGCACCTTTTCCTGGACTCTCACTAATGCAGAAAGAAATGACATTGGAGAAAAAAAAAGTGAAAAAAACCTCTGGCAATTTCTCATCTTGTGTCTGATTGACTCCTTTTACACTGAGGGAAATACTGTCAAACCACTAGTCCCCAGACCTGCGCTGTCTTGGCAATGTTAAATGGCACAGGGAACACATCTCAGTGTTAAGGAGGAAGAGAGCTCTGGGGCTGCGATGTTTACAAAGTAGAGTGCATTTGGAAGAACTCTGCGGCAGATCATCCATCCGGTGCCAGTGCCCTGTTCTAAGATTTCCTGTCTCGGGTCCTCAGACCTTCAGGCTCTTCCTCCTTCCCCCCAACCCTATTTTCTGGCTGAGGTACACCAAGGCAGGTAATTGGCTAACAACAGTTTGGTGTTACCCATCCCCAGAAGTATTTGTTTTTGACATGAAGTAGAGAGGCAGTTCAAAATACAGTAGAATTTAAGCATAGAGGCAGAGAGGGTGAGGAGAAATTAGAGATGCAGAACAGTCTATAGTCTAATAACCTAGACTGAGTCCCAACCACACTTCTGCTTTGGGGCAAGTTACTTAATCTCTAAACTTTCATTTTCTGACTTACATTAGGGGATCATAATTGCTCCTACCTCCAAGAGGACGTTCAGAAGATTAAATTATATTATCCATGTATTATAAACATTAAGGGAGGGAAATTAAGACTGGTTGTGGAATTTAAAACATCCTTTATTCATTTACTCAACAAATACATACTGAGCACCCGTCAAATGTGTCCAGACACTGTTCTAAATGCTGGGCTGGTAGGACAGCAGTGAACAAGATGGGCAAGTGCTCTGCCATGACTGAGCCCACGTATTAGTGGGGGAAGGCAGGGGATCAACAAAAACAGGTATTATTGCAACCAGCGATAAGTACTATATGAGAAATAAACAGAGGAAGGGGATAGAGAGTGCTGCGGAGGGGGCTATTTTGGATAGGATGGTCAGGGAAGATATCCCTCAGGAGGGGACATATGCTTTACATGAAATAAGTGAGTGAGTCAGATGAGGCTCTGTTGGAAGGAATCAACAAACTGGTTCTGTTTTGGGGGACTATTTGCTTTTCTGGGAATTTCTTGTTACTTATAAAATTCTATCAATAGAGGGAAATTTACTTAGCTAAAGATAAAATCAATCTCGAGTATGAGATTAGGGCTAGGTGGAAGAAGGAAAGCAGAATTTGCTGAGTTCTTATTATCTGCCAGAAACTGTGCTCCCTGCTTTAAACAGGTTCATTTTGTCTTCGAAACCCCTAATCAATCTGTCACTTTCATAACAGCCTATGATAAGTAGTGACTTTCCCAATGTGGAACCCGAGCCTTAGGAATTTTTAATACTTGACCCTAAATAACAAGAGAGTGAAATGGAATTCAGACAGATTTCACTGACTACAAGTAACCTCTCTAAATAGTACCACATGAAGAGCAGCACTATGCCTTGGAAAAGCAGCCCTGCACTCCCTCCACCAAAACACACACACATAAAGTCTTTAGGAGACGTTAGCCCTCATATGGTCACTGAAAACGTATCCCAAAGCTCCAAGCCTAAATTGTTCACTCAGCACAAGCAGAGATCACAGTAATCTGACATTGAGCCACCTTTAGACAGAGGATGGTTCCTACTTGAAAGCCTAGAACTGCCCATTTCTCAATTCACCAAGGAGGGCAGAGCTGGCATGCAGGCATTCTAGTGCTACGGGTGATATCATCTTGCTACCTTCCAGCCCCAATACACGATATTGGTAGGCTCAAAAAATTCCACAGACCAGCTGCTTTGTTCTATGGAGGGTTTCAGATGGATTTATGATTTTTTAATGTGCAGTTAAGTGGTAGATTGCCAACATATTGATCTTTGGCCAGCCGTGGGAGGCATAGCTATAAAGAATACCACTTTTTTATTGTGTAAATGACCACACAAGGAAATAATTGTGGAATAGAAGGTTCACTCTTGGGTAGCTTTACACTTATTTAAGATGCTACCTTTGTTTAAAATATTCTATCTGCCATTAAATCTGAGCTATTTAATCTCTAAGGTAGGTGCTTTTATCTCTTTTATGCATACAGGGAATCAGCATTGGAAATATTTGCTAAGTGTCCTGATATTAGCCATCCAGCACGCTTAGATGTGAGCCCATACTGATCCGAGTGTGCCAAAGTCTATGCTCTGTCAACTAAAGCAGCTATCTCTTTTGGAATTTATCTATAGAATTGGTGGCACATTCTTTCAAACAAGCTCACTCGTAGTTGACCATTATCCTTTCAAGGTAGATTTAATTTTGAAGAGTCAAATTCATTTGAAGCCAAGACTGAGTGGATGACTTCATTACATGATGTCATTTCAACTAGAAAAAAATAAAAGAGAAGAGGACAAGACAACTGACCCCTCATCTACTTCTGCTTTCCTCTAAAACAAGTATTGTGTTTCATATAATCAGTATATATTTTTTTATTTAAAATTATTTGTTGAAATGTAACTTACTGACCTATCATCAGCCATCTACACTTAGTAGTAACTTGTTGATAAGATTTTCTATTAGAAAGGAGAACCCTGATAGAATAGGGTATAAGGCAGGTAAGTTTCGATGGTGGCATGAGGGTGCATAAAGGTCAAACCTCAGTGAAGTAGTTCTAGGAAAGCAGGTAGGGAAGCTAGGGGGTGAAGGGTAGGGAGGCATAGAGCGTGAAGGGCGGGAGTCTGGGGTTGGTGGAGGGTGGAGAAGCTGGAGGGGAGGAGGAGAGTAGGAAGATCGGGGGCTGGAGCCTGAGGAAGCTATGAGGGAGAAGCCTGAGGGGTAAAGACTGGGGAGGCTAGAAGTGGTGGAGGTTGGGGAGTCTATGGGAGGGGGAAGGGGAGAGACTGGGGGTGATAGAAGATGGAATGGCTGGGGAGAGTGGAGAGCAGGGGGGCTGAGTGGTGCAAGTGGGGGAGACTAGGGTGTTGGAACTTGAAGGGTGAGGCTGGGAATGTACAGAAGAGGATGGGAAACTCTGAGTGGTGGAGGGTGGGGAGACTGGAGGTAGGAGGCAGGTAGTTTAGGAGTGGAGGTGGAGAGTATTAGGATGATGGATACTTGAGATATGGGATTAGATCCCAGAAACGGGGCTGGAAGGGACAGCATAGAAGGAATAGGGAAACCTGCTTTCACAGTCTTATGAGAGAAAAACACTCTGGGAGTAAAATATAATAAAATGTTACATAAAATTATACTTTCAGGAAACACTTAGCACCTTGGAAGAGGTCACGGTGACCTCATTTGCCTCAGGGAGAGCTGAGTATTTTTCTAACTTGATTCATCACGTATTAACTCCAGCTAAAATATAAATCCCTCTGTTTTTTGAGAGCCTTAGTAACCTCCCTGCCTCAAATGTAGTTGAGGCCATCGAGGAATGATGATCTACCTTTAACCTCATCTGTCACCAATAACTGGCATAGGAAAGTAATTAATAAATGTCTGAGTATACTTTAATTTATTCAGGCTACCCAGCTTTATGAGGTAGAGATGTGCAGGCTTCTCTTCCAGTTAAATATTTGCTGACAGTAAGTCAGTCATATTAAATCATGGAATTCTAAAAATATACATAAGAAACATGTACATTTTACATTAAGTAGGGTATAATTCTCAGAAATGGAACTTCAGTAACACAGCTACCCTCATTTGTGCATCTATAAAAAGCAGCTCCAATGTTAGTGAGGCAACTAAAATATGTTATAAAATGTTGGCGTATAATTAATTCAAAATACTCTGTCATTAAATTGTGTAATGATGCTTTGTGAGCATACATAAGCTTAATTGGGAGTGATGAAACCAAGGGAATTGAGATCCAGAGTGCCATAAATAAAATAACCGTTGGCAGCTCCTGTAGTATAAATTTAGATCATCAGGGAATCTTGTAAAGTTCCCAAGATTTGTTCTGAGCTGACAGTCTCTCTCTCCTATGTGAAGACAAAGACTACTGAGACTCCTAACTGGGAGATCTGAATAGCTTCAGCCTGTGGGACCATTGTGTTATTAGCAGGTAGAGGATTTGTATGGGTGCTGCCTGATAATCAATGAGCTTCTTTGAGTGTGCAGTGGATGAGTGGGGATAGCACACTCAGAGGCCCCTTGAGGGGGGCACATGATACAGTAGAAAGAAGGGGAAGGGTCAAGTTAAGGAACCTGTATAAAGGACCTGTGGACAAAGACAATGGAGGTGGGAGAGGACTGAATGTAGGAGGTGAGAGGTGGGTGGTGGGGAAGGCAGGGGGGAGTAATAGAAAAATGGGGACAACTGTAACTGAACAACAATAAAAAATAATAAAGAGCAACATATTTGGCTTCAATAATTTCAGTTTCCTCATCTGTAAAATGGGCAGAGTGATACCTGCTTTGTGGAGTTTTTGAGGATGAAATGAAGAGGCTCACACCTGCCTTACATAGTGCCTAATGTGAGGGAGGTACTCAATAAATGCTCTTGGTTTTCCTGTGTCCCCAGCACAGAGTGCCCTGCCCAATGTAAGAACAATAGATTATTGTTTACCTGACTGAAGTGTGCCCAAAGGGGTGGCCCTATATTCCAGGCAGATACTGAAAGAACAAGTGTAACTCAAATCCAGTCTAAGACACGATCAGCCTAATGGCAACAGAAAAAACTGGGAAAAAAAATCACTGGGTCAATATCAGTAGCAGGTCAACTTGCTTTCTCATGATATCATCCCCAAAGCTGAGGGCAGAAAAACAGACATGTGGCATTAACTCTGCTTCTCATGCTCATGCGGCCATTGCTGAGTGTGGCCATCTGCTCTCTCTACCCAGATGGGTCCTCAGACTCCTCAACGTGGAATGTGGGCAGACATTCATTATCTGTTAGTGTTGGCACTCGTGATGCAGCCTGTTTGGTATTCCAGCAGGATAGGACAGCCTTCTGCCTGACTGACCGTATCAGCCGAATAACAAGAGGAGATCGGCTACTCTTCTTTCTTCCCCCCTTTTGGAATCCCTCCTAAAACAAGAGGAAAGGGCTCTGTTTCTTTCTCCTTGTAGAGTGATGTTTTAGTTTGTGGTTCCTTACACTTGATATTTGATGTTTGGTTATTAGTTCAGTCTATTCATTCTGATATGGGTGAGAAGTGGGTTACACATTATTATTGTTACCATACATAGGACAAATCCAAGGTTCTGAGAAGGTAATGAACTTATCTAAGATGATAGAATCAGTAAGTCACATAGCTGGAACTTGAAGACTGAGATGTCTGACTCCAAAATACGGCAATTATTTAGAGACAGATGCTTCTGTTAATAAGTAATGTCAGAGAGAAGACTATAGACAGTGATCGCACATGACTGCTTCATAGAAGAGACACTGCCTTCAAAGAGAGGGTAAGATTTAAAATTGACAAGACATAGCAGGATGGCATTCCAGGCAAGGGATCATGAGTAGTGGTATGGAAGTTCGACTTTGTAGGCATGGCAGGCAGTGGTAGTGTGTCAGTCACAGGGTGGAGATGGCCATGACTGGTGTGGGAGGTCAGGTAGGGATGCTCAGGAGCATTACGAAGTGAGTCAATCAGACAGCTATATCCTCCAAGAGGAGACTTGAAATACAAGGCTAAGCACATTACATTATTTTTTCAATTATTGAGCTGTAATCTATAATTTTATCTATACCCTTCAGAATCAATCATAAATTCAGTTTGTCAATATGGTCCCTATCTGAATTTCCTTTCCTTAATCCTAAAATAGTACCTTATAAGACTCAAGGTGGAAATGAGAAAGCAGATATTAATATGAGTTGGCAAAAAATGTCTGTATCCTTTTCCTCCCACTCCCTGAGTGACTTTTCATACTGCTGTTACTTGGGGCCATTGGTTTTTCCTGGATAATACTAAATACTGAATATAAATTTGACATATAAAACAATAAGTTTTATATATACAAATCTCAGCAAGTTAAATTTTATAAGGGAAGAAAAGATATCTTTCAAAATATCAAAGAGAAAAAGACACCAATCCTATGAAATAAATGAAAATTAGGCTTAAGAAATCTGCAAGATTTGAGTGAAGAACATTTTTAAATGGTAGTGCATGATACAAAATATGACTTAAAAATGAAAATACCATGTTTTGGGAATGATTTATCATAAGTATATTTATGATATCCTTTCATGCAATTTAATCATGCCCCAAATACCTTCAGATTTGGAGGAATGCTTTGTAAAGTACATAATTATCTAACCACTATGCTGTACACCTAAAACTCTGAAACTAATACAAAATAATAATGACTGTATACTGCATTTGAAAAATAAAATAAAGTAAAATGAAAAATACCTTCAAAATTTATTTTTAGAATGGATAAGCTTATGCTAAATTCATATGAAAAATTAGGAAGCAATAATGGCCACAAACATTATGAAATAGAAGAGTAATAACGCGTTAGGGCTAGTCCTATCAGATAGTAAATTATGAAAAGATAGTAATTAAAATAGACCAATTAATGGACTCAAGCACAGTCAGAAGTAGATATAAATACATATTTAGTATATAGTAACAGTGGCATACATAATTATTACTGGGGAAAAGGGACTTCACTCATTAAGCATTTTTTAAGTAGGAAAAGGAAGAAATCAGTAGGTAAGTGCTAGAGAGAGGAAGGTTTTTCTAGGTATTACATAAAAATCCAGAAATCAAAAAACCATCAATGTATTTATTGAAATAAATCTTTAATCTGCAAGAAAAAACAGCACAAATAATGCTAAATGGACAGCTAAGAAAAAGTATTTGCATCATATATCTAGACAGCAGATTCATTTTCTTAATTGATTAAATATAAGTAAATATGAGACGATAAGAATTTGATGGGAAAAAGTTGGAAAAGATAAAGAAATAATAAATAGTTCATACGAAAATAAAGTATTATTAAACATATGAAATGATGTCCAATCTCACTGACCACTAGAGAAATGCAAATTAAAACCATGGTGCTATTCCATCTTCCCCCATCGGAATGTCAAAGATAAACTAGTATGATGCTTCATTGTGAGATATGAGAAATAGTCCATATCAGACACACATCAGTGGTGGGACAGTGATTGGTGCAGCTCTGTGGAAGGTAATTTCAAAATTATGAAGTCATATTCCCTCCATCTCAGAAATTCAATATTAAAGCGCTCCGACAGATACACCAACACATATATAGATAGCATACATAGAGACATCCATTTCATTATTGTTTATGAGAATAAAAGACTGAAACAACTGTCTGTCAGTTTGGTGCTGGTTAACTAAACTTGGTAAATGCATATAATGAAATGCTGTGCAGCTATTACAAGTTAGAAGTAATTAGTTTTAAATGTTAGCTCTGTTTTGACCACTGCACAGCAACCAGGTCTCTTGTTTTTGGCAAAATCTCAAAAAATTGTCGGGAAAATGAAAGTGACAAGGAGTGGTGAGTTCTTTCTCCAGTTAAATTCATTATAATAAAGGATAATTCATTACAAGGATAACTCATTAAATTTTAGACAGGCAAAGTGAAGAGATTGTGACTTGCCTTTAATGTACGTCCCTGAAAGTGAAAACAAAAGGGTGAAAAAGACAGTTGTATGGTCATAGTCAGGAATGTTCTTAGAAGATCTTAAGGAGATATAAATGGAAAACTCTTAGGTTCAGTTGTATAAGAGATTGTACAGCATGCAACACAGACACAGAGCAAGAGACATGTCTTCCAAATGTCAGGACCAGGACCCCAGAAGTTAGGCCTGGGGCAATGGCTTGCTGAAAGCGTAATGCATGCCTTCCTTGGAGTCTAAGATGCATCGGGTGCTGATATGGGTGGCAGAGGGGCAGGGGTAAAAGTCTGAAAACCCTTTGCAGAGAGCGTCTGAGCCTTGGTGGGTTCCTTCCTCTCCAACATGTCCATTGTCACAACTGGGAGCATCCCCGTGACAAACTCATTTGGGTTTCTCGTCAGGTTTAAGATGGAGGGAAAGAGAGAGGCAAACAGAAAGAGAAGGAATCATTGGAAAGGAAAATCTGACTGAGAAATGTAAAAGACAAAGGGAATGGAAATGAAAGGGATGTTGAATTCTTCACTCCAGGATCTTTGAGCACAGGACTTAAATATCTTCAGAGGTTTATAATACTGTGAGTTGATTTTTAGACAAACTTTAAGTTTGAAAGCTCTGATTTATTAAAAGATCCATTTAAATTACAATTAATTAGGGAGCAGGTAAGGATCATTTGCTGACTGGCAAAGGGTGATAGAACAAATGGTTCCATCATCAAGGAGATTTGGACTAAGCAAAGGAATTTGCTTGGAGTTTGCTAAAACAACCCCATGAAATTGGGGGAGAAGAGAGCTTTACATGAAAATCAAAACCCAACTGCATTCACTTTTCAGTGGCAAACCTAGCTGAGTTGGGCACTCAGAATTAAGCTCATTGATGACATCAGTCATTGGATTTAGGGCCCATTTTAATCCAGTATGACTTCACCTTGATTACATCTGCAGAGACCCTCTCATCAGGCTTGAGATGGAGAGAAAGAGAGAGGCAAACAGAAAGACAGCCACATTCACGGGTACTAGGATTGATATGCCAACACATTTTTTGGGAAATACAACTCACACACTATAGGCACCTTGTGCAAAGCCACCTTCATTTGGGTTAAACCTATTTTATCCATCATACTGGCAGTGGCCACACTTTTTTCCACCTCTTCATTTACGGACCTACAGCATTTTTTTCAGAGTTGTACTTCCACTAGTAAAAGTATAGATGAGGAGCAAGGGATGGTGACACCTCATCACTTTCTCTGTCACCAGATTGACGGGCATTAAATTACACTGACGAGACAGATGCCCTGGGAGCAAATGGCCAGTCTGTAGAGAAAAAAGGAGTAGCTATCAAAGGATGCATAAAGGCAGCTCATTTTAGAGCTTCTTTCCCTACCCCCACATTGGGATATTTACTTGACAAAATAACAAGAAGTTATTTGGCTTCACATAACCATCAATTTGTTCTGCCTCCAGTACCTGGATATCTGTAAGAAAGCACAGAATTCTGGAAAGGCAGAGTAAGTGGCCTCTTGGGATCTCTTGGGAACATTTTGATCTATTTTTTCTGTTAAGGAGAAATTATTGTAAGAAAACTCTCCAAATCTAGTTCCAATCCAGCTATTTTTGAGTCCATGTAAATACTCAAAACAAGGAAACACCTTTGCTATTTGGCCATTGATTAGGGATAGACTGAGTTCTTACTCAATGAGCTTTTATTTTCATGGGGAAATGGAGGCCTGATATATTCTAAGTGGACAATTGTAATTCCAAATTGTCAGTGAAGAGAGCCTTTAGGAGAAGGTGGCTAGAATCTGGGATCAGGGTCATAGAGATAAGAATGTATAGAGGAGAAGGAGAGATAAGAAGAAAATGAAGTCAGGAGCAACAGATACCAAAATCAGGGGGCTGCAGAAGCTGAAGGCTCTAAATTGGATTGAATCAGATTAACATCACTGAGAATTCCTAGTGTCTCCCACACTTGGCTGGGCCTGGACATGTCTCCTTCCCTCCTCTAGTGCTCAAAGGTGGCTCCTGCAGCATCATGGGAGTTTTACCATAGCAGTTCTTTTTATGGGAATCTACATGTGCACACTGTCGATTTTGTTCCTGTATTTAAGGGAGATGCTACAGGGTTAGAAAGAGGTGAAAGAGGATTCAGGACTTAAGTTCCTTTACTGGTTGCAGTCCAAATACATCGTTTCTGTACAATATGTAAAATTCTTCCATTTCTGAATGAACAGATGCTGTTTTATCATTTTCCAGCTCCACCCTACAGGGGAATGATCCAGAATTATCTTTCCCCTCTCATTTATAAATGATGTAAAGGAAGTTCCCCAGAGATGGAGACCATAAAAAGCAATTCAATGAATGCCTGTAGAGTAAAGGCAATCCAAATAGATTGACCATGGTTGTGGAACCAGTGTTACAAAGAAAAGGAGCCAATATGCATGGCAATGTTCTCCTTCCCAACAATAGTCCATGCTAACTGTTAAGAAGTCATCATCAGGGCTGTTATGTGGGCTGGGGCCTCTCTTCATGCAAATAGAGGGCTTAGAGTAAGCTTGATCCTGCAATTGATTCATGCTACTAGACGCAATTACTTCACTCATATTCCTCTATGACCTTAGAGTCATACATATGAGTCTAAAAATATCATTGTCTGTTGGCAAATAAGAAGGAAAGTTATTATTTGGGAACAAGGGAATATATTTAACTAAGTACTCTCACTTATGCCTACATGACTTGAGTGGGATAAATATACTCAAAAGTTTTAGATTGTAGCCATCTTGGCATTACTTGGTAAGATTTGAGTGTTTCTTACATATGGAGATTTAAGGGATCCCAAGGAAAGGTTCCACTCAAAAACATTTTTAACCAGTATTCCATAAAATTTTCACAGGCTGAGCTTCCTTGTAGAAAGTCAAGGCTCCCCAATTAAGAAATATGTAGTAATGAAGTTTGTGGCCTACATGGTAGCCTTTCAAGCCAGTGGTCCCCACCATCTTCTTCATTGCTGTTCTGTTCCCTCTTGTAGGAAATCCCAGGGAGCATCACTCAGGAGCAGCACTGCCCTCACCACTGTTCTGCTAACTGGCTCCCTGTGAGTGCCATCCCTCCAGGTTTCAAGGAAGTGAACAGAAGCTTCTCCCACACAAGAAAGTTAAGACTCCTTTAGTTAAAGCATTCAAGCTACCTACTAACTTTATATAAGACATTTAAGTCCTAGCATTTACTAAAATATGTAAGTGTAAATTTAGAATTGACACAGGAGCAGGTGGACCTAGACTTGGACTGAAAAATCCCAAATTTAAATCTCAGCTTTTCATATCATGTTGTAATTGGGTCAAGTTACATAACTTTATTGAGACCCATTTTCTTCATCTGTGAAAGCAAAGTAATTATATTTATCTCATAGCATTGTTCTAGGGAGGGGATATTAAGCTATACCGGCAACATAGTAGAGAGTTAATAAATGTTTGTCTATTAAATAGATTTATACTCTATACTCTTCAAAATGCTTTTATTCAGGGGTGGGCAAAAGTAGGTTTATAGTTATTCACATGGAAAAAGACATGCAGATTACGACTATTGTGGTAGCTTTAACAACTCTGCATTTCATGGATTCACAACTGTAAACCTACTTTTGCCCACTCCTGTGTGCACATTATCCACTTGTCCTAGTGCCCAAACGAGGTAGACAGGGTAATCAGGGCAGAGCCAACATTCAAACGCAGGACTTCAGACTTCCTCAAAGTAGATCTGGTGTTTCTCAATAGTATAAATTCAAAGGGAATAATGAGACAGCATCTCCATCTACTTACTTAGGACTTTAAAAAGTTAGATCAAAATAGTCAGAAGGTGAATGGACTTGTCATTTAAATAAAATATTCACTGTCACTCCTAATTTGATAAGTAAATTCATTTGCTCCCAGGCATTGTGTTGTGTCTTACGACTGTTCAACTCAGGAAGCTCATTTCAGGAGCTTACATAGCAAGTTTCCTCCGTGTAAGACCCAACTGGCCATCGAGCTTGGGGTCAGTGCTGTCAGTCTCCTCCGGGCAGTTGACACAAAGGCTGACTATTCATTGCCAGCTCCTCTGTACCAAGTCACATGTTTTCTCCAGTCCCAAGATGGACTCATTGTGTTTTTTTTTTCTGTAGTTAATGTGGAGTAGTTCCTTTGGAGGGATACTGGTCCTCTTCCTCACCCAGGAGATTCAGACATACATTCATTGGCTTTAACTGGAATTGTTATTCTCGCTGGAAATGATTGTTCTCTTCAGATTCCATGGTGAGAAAGCAGGAACAATGCTACTTTATTTGAAGTATCTTGATAAGTGAGAAGTGTATGTGTCCCAGGCAAAATTCTCTTCTACCTTTAAATAACAAAAATTTACATAAGTTCATGTGGGTATGTGGGTATAAATTAATGTGCCTATGAATCCAGCTTTTGGAATATTTAGTTAATTGGAAATGAGGACTTATAAGATAATCACATAACATCTAAAAAAAAGGGGGCAGTTTAGGTTTTTGAAGAGATTTTCATTTTAAAGACCATCTAGCAAAAAAAAAAAAATCTCAACATAAACTTTTGTTGTTATCTTTGAAATGGCTCTAAATAGTGCTGGAAGGGTTTAGCTTGTTTCGAAGATGCTCATTTGAGCCTCAGACAGCTGCAGTGGTTATTAATATGAGCACAGTGGCTGACAATTTGACAACAGCCCTAGTTTTCATTTACTGCTTTCATACTCTATGCCCTTTTGTGCACTGGGCATAAAAACCACAGTCAGATGACTGACTGGGGAGACACGCCTGTATGATGACCAGCATCTGAGAGATCCTTTTTTTTTTTTAAGAGATTGATACTATTCTTTTAATAGGGAAATTGTTAGTGGTGTATCTCATACTAGATTATAAATCTTTAACACATTATTAGTGTTTCCACAGTACAGTGAAAACTCAAGGAGATGGCATTTATTAATAAAATTAGTGAGGAGTGATGTGTTCTTAATGCAAATTTACTCTAGATAAATTGACATATAAAAGCATCAAGGGGCATTGACCTAGAATTAGAACAAATAAACAGTTCTTTATCATTCAGCTGAAATGTGATTTAGAGGTGAACATTTTAAATCAAATTTATTTTTGCCTGCTTATTCTTTGTAATTTTCCAAAAAGTAATGATATCTAAATGAAACAGACAAACAACAACAGAAATATACCTGATGGCATGTATTTTCTTTCCTTAGTTGGTTTTTATGAGTCCGTGCCAGATTGATGTGCATTTGTGTATAGTCTGTGAGTTAGTTTCCTTACAGAGCACCATTTTGCTTGGTTAAATTTTGTCTTATAAATGCACAAAGGCTTAAATCATCCTGTGGGCATCTCTGCATGTGTCACATTCACCAGACAACTTGTCTAACTCTGTGAATGTGTTTCTTTTTAATGACTCACTAATCCACTGTCTGAATAAAAGCAAATAACCAACTACATGCTGAAAGATATACAGCTTAATATCTGACCCAGGCTGAGCCAAAAGCAGAATTATGAAGTGTAGGAATTTTCCTATAGTGTATGCTTTCATAACTAAAAGTGGGTATCTTATGAAGTGACTATAAAGAGACTAATTAAGAAACACACTTAGCTTCAAGCAGCTGTCTTCCTAGCCAGAAGATAAACTCTATAAGGCCAAAGACTGTGTCTGTTTCTGCATTCTAAATCCTCTGTATCTGATCTGGTGTCTGTCACATGAATGAATGAAAAATGAGTGAATGAATTCTTATAGGACTTAATATTGATATAGGACTTGAATATAAATTATTTAATTTAATCCTCACTATCAATATACAAGTTGGATATTCATAGTATCTCCATTTTATAAGCTCAGGTTGCAATGATTGCTTAAAGTTGATGAGGAAGGACAGAGGTAAAACTTGAAACCCTATCTTTTCACTCCTAAGTCTAGGCAATTTCTAAGTCCTTATCAGGTCAAATCCCTGTCCTTAGAATTTGCTTCTGCTGCTATGGTATTTTTTTTCCGTTGCTATGTTGATCTTATAGAACACCCTTTATCCTTTAGGTGTAGGCAGACTTTCTGTGAAGGAACAGATAGAAAATATTTAAGGTTTTGCAGGTCAAATGATCTCTGTCACATGGCTGCTCAATTCGGACACTGAAGCACAGAAGCAGCCATGTCTTACACATAAAAACCAATGAGCATGTGTGTGTTCCAATAAAATTTGGTTTATGAAGCAGGTGATGGGCCGGATCTGGTACATGGGCTATAGTTTGCAGTCTCCTAGTACGGCAGAACAGAGAACAATATATTCTCAGAAAATATCAAAGGATTTGACTTCACTTCGGACTATAATATTATAAATGCAAATAGTAAGTCAAAAATACCAAACAGCTACCATTTATTAAACAATTCAGGAAACGTAATGTGCTTTATTCAATTTATCTCATTTAACTCACACACACACAAGTTATGCCACTCAATCAAGGTCCTTGAGATATTAGTCCCAGGGCTGGGTCTAAACCAGGTCTGCCTGCTTCAGCATCCCCTCAGGTCTTTAGAACTATGCTAAGAAGCTCCTGCTCTTACCAAGACTGAAGAACAATACTGTAGGGTTTAAAAGAAGTGAGTCCATTATCTTTGATGGCATGAAATCCAGGAAGAAATAGTGCTTTGCGTTTCCACAAGCTGGAGAATGGGGATGCTGGCTGCCTAGCATGAGCCCGCCATTGCGTGATGCATCCACTCAGAGTCCTGATGACACAGGGCTCTGAGGACAGGGGGCTCTGGGGGGTGTCTGCTGCCCCTCTTGGCATTGACTGCTCTCTCTGGGCCCTGGCCGCTTTCTAATACAGTATTGTAAATGTTTTCCTTTCTCTGAATATCTAATAAAGAACTCATTTAAACAGAATTTTGCAAAGCCTGTATACAGCAGAGTAAGACAATGTCTCTATGCCAAATTTAAAGATGTACAAACCTGCTCCCTGGGCCACAGCACCTACTCACTCTGTCACCTTCAGGAATGTGTGTCTGGTGACAGGAACAGACCACCTCACTCAGTGGGCACTGCCACCATGTCGAGTTTCCCCGATTGGGCATGTTTATGTTACCCTCACAGAGCTTTGGGAGGGTGCTGTCACTAGGCTGCTGAGCTGGAGTTCTACTTGCAGGAATGGGGCTGGGTGGCAAAGTGAGAATTTTAGACAGGCACTACTGATTTTTCAATAAATTAATGGTCCAAATTAAGAGTGTCCCTTACCACAGGTGAAGTATACAGGTAATTTTCCAGCAGGACTAAAACCAAACAGTCTTCTCCTGATTTTCTTCCATTGGCAATTAGTGCTTGAAATCATTTAATTGCCAAGCATGAACAAGTCAGAGAATGTGGGATGAAATGGGGTACAGAATTATTCCCTGAGTGTCCCCAGGAAGAATGTGGGTTGTTGAGCAGTAACCAAAAGTACTAAATCTCTACGTATGACAAGATGAAGAGAAGTTGAAAATAGAATGTAAATCAGGAGATCTGATCCATCTGGATGGCCAGGTGTCTCCTCAAGGACAGTGGTGGAAGCTGAGGACCAGGTTGGTGACTGCTGTCAATGGTGTTTACTGAGAATTCATAGTTTACTCGAGGCTTAGGCAAGGTAATTCACCTTAGTATCTTTCCCAACGGCCTCAAATTTAGTTTAACACTGGCTGTTCTGTTGTAAAGACACACATGATAGAGTTTTACAAAACTTTTTTTCCCCCTCCCAGTGGCCCTCAGCTTTTGGTATAAATTTGTACCGAGCATGTACTCTGCACATAGCCTAGGGCAGAACGCTCAGGGGAATGGTGAGAGAATGCTGGAAGAGTCCTTGTATGGTGTCCCGAGTGAGCAGGTAAGAATGGAAGTGTGTGAGCATACACAAACATGTACACACACAAATGCACACTCATGTGTATCAGTTAAGCATACTGAAGGGCAGGAACATTAATAATTACCAAACACATAGCCTGGAAGAATCAATGCTTCAAATGTTTACAGGTGTGAGAGATCAAGGCAAACTGGATAAATCAGTGTTTCCTAAACTGTAATCCAGTCCCTTGGGGATTGTGTTAGGATGCAGATTCTGATTCAGTAAACATAGGGTGGAGCTCAAGAGTCTGCATTTCTAACAGGTTTTTGGCTTGTTTATTCCTGTATTTGTTCGTTATTAAATCTGTCTCCCCCCACACATTGTGCTGTAAACCAGGGATAAAACGATGGCTAAAATATAGCCTTTCCCTCATGGAGAGTATAGGCAAAGATCATAACTCCATAATTGATGGAAGTATTCCCAGGGTCCTTTTTGAGTCCCAAGGTAGAATGAAGGATGGATAAGTGTTTCTGTGATAAATAAGTTGCTATTGGGAATGAGGGGATGGAGCAGTTCAGGCAGGAGGAACAGCATGTGCGAAGACCTGGAGCTGTTCAACAGTGTTGTTAAAATTGTTTTAAGTCTTGTGTTGTGGTCAAACCAAAGGTTCTGGGTGGAACAGTGGAGATGGAAAGGACTAGATGGTGGTTAGGGTCCAGGCTCTGGAGGCTCTCACGTGCCACGTCAAAACACTGCAGCAGCATCCTGAAAGCTGATGTGAGCTAGGGAAGGGAATCCTCAGGCAGCACAGAAGCTCTTATATCCAGAAGGTGTGTCCTTGGCCTCGTCGTTTCCCTCATACATGACCACGCCAATGTCTCTCTAGGACTTAAGCATTTGATGATATTTTACCTGATTTGGTGCCAACTTTCTACCCCCATCCCAAACATGTGAACATCTGCTGCCCTAGTTTCTGTTGCTCTAGTGATTTTCTTTAGAAAAGGTTACTAATGAAAAAAAATGGATTTGTCCAAAATGGGTCCTCTCAGAGGTTAAGAAAAACTCCAGCAACTTCCAATAATTGAATCTCTTGGTTTATTTAAAAAGCAAACACATCAAAATAAAGATGACAAAGCTTTCATTATATTTTAAATATTTCCTTGAATAGATTAAACATTTTACCATAACATGTATATTGCAAGCATATGCTATTTTGAAAATAATTGAAGTATAATAGAAGCCAGAATGTGACATACAATTAATGCCAATTTCAATTTTGTATCTCTGTCATTGTATACATAACCTAATTCATGGACAAAAAGTTAAAAAATGAGATCTTTTGCAAATGTAAGCTGAGACCAAACTGCCACCTCAACCCCCTTTTCTCCCTAACAGTCCATCCTCACACGCCCTGCTCCAGGAGCATCCATTTTTCTGTTTTAATCACTGGAGAAACAATTCACTAAGCTTCACAGAGGAGAACATCGCATTAACTAAAAGGTATGCAACGTGACCAATGGCCAAACGTCGGTGACCTTCAAAAGCCACTTTAAGGGCCAACCATGGAACTCACTGTGCTGCTCCAACTTAATGCCAACATGGACTCATTCAGCAAAATGACAAAACTGCTGAAGAGGAAACGAGCATGTTATCACGTCAAAGACAGATTAGCTGGTTCTCTATCGTTACCCCTCCTTTTTTTTTTGGCTTAGTAAAAGATTTTCTGATTTGAGGAGGCAGGTTTATTTTGGAGACAGTGAAACACAAATGAATGCACAAACAAAAGGCGTATCTGGCAGCATAAGAAGCAGTCTGTAGTTTAAAAACACAATGAGATGGACCAAATTTAGCTCCCGTGCCCTGAACCAGCTGAAGGAGCAGCCCCCGCGTGTGCTTGGCGAGCCTCATGCGGAATGCCAATCCACCGGGGCCGTGCTTCTGCTGACCCTGTACATGAGAAGCCTACATCTGGGCTTTAATGATTTTTTTAAGAAAACTAAAACAAGGTTTGGGGCCATATAGAGTCCTATCAGCTGTATTGTTCTATCAGAGAACTTACTGAGAAAAAGGCTGTATTGAGAGTTATGAAAAGTGAAGTTTCATCCCAATAAAGAAAAAAAATCAAACCATTGTCTAGTCACTTTGATAAATTAAAGTTTTTCCAGTCTGGGCAAAGATTTGACCGGCTGAGCGAATTCTGGAGTGAAATTTTATGATTACATCTTTTAAAAGCCATGTAAATCAGCAAGCATAAAGCTGACAGGACTTTGCAGGTTCCTGCAAGAATTCGCTGTCCCTCTCATTTATTCCAGGGATGCTGCTCCTGCTCACAGCCCTGCAGTGAGCTGTGCCAGTTCCGTTTGGCTTGGGCCACGGAGTGCTTGGTGCTGTTTGATGGCGAGGTGGGGGTAGCTCAGAGAACATTTGAATGGGAAAGCATTCTGCTCTATCGAGACAAAGGAGTCACAGAGCCATAGCTATTGGACTGGAGGATTCACCATTTTTGCCCTTTCAACGTAGCATAAGAAGATTCCTGGCATGGCTGAGAACTTAAACTTCTCCTGAGAATTCTGAACTCTTGTTTTAGGAGTTATCTTTTCAGGGCCTGACAAAATCGCTTACATCGATCATAGGAGGTTAAATTGATCATTTTGATCCATCTGTGATCCCTCTGTCCTGTTAAGATGTAGAGATGAGTATCTGCTCCAGAGGAGGAAGAAGATGGCTGGAAATCATGGTTGAAGTGGAAATGAAGAGGTTCATACACTATGAAGATGTCAGAGCAGGAGGGGCTTCAGAGGTAACTTGACTGGATGCCCTCGCTTATGATGCAGTGGAGGGATAGACTCTGTGATTTGCTTAGAGTTGCACAATGGTATATTGTTGGGTGGAGTATTTCCAGCAAACAGAACTTCTGATTCATGTGAGTGTGGCAGGTTTACAGCAGAAGTGGCTCTGATACTTTCCCTCTCCAGCCAGAGAAATGCTCAGCCAGGCCTGACTAAGATCAGCAGAAGCAGCTGGCCAACTGTGGATTTGTGAGCAATAAAAATGGACATTGTTCTAAGCCTCTCAGTTTCGGTGTTGTTTGTTTGTGGAATTCTTATGGCAATACGTAACTGGTTGCTGGCCCTGTGAGAGGCTGTCTTTGAAAGGAGGAAAAAAGAGCAGATAATCCAATCTGTGAAATCCTGCAGTTTCTGTTATTTGGGAATAGGGACCAATTTACAGGATGAGAACATATTCTGGGAATGGAATCCCAGAAAAATCTTCTCAGAGCCATCATGGACTTGTGCTCCCTAAACATCAGAGCTCCCTAAATACCAGACAATCCCAAAGCTTGAGTGTTACTGTACCCCAGAGCTAAAATGATGCTGGAAATTGTCCAATCCTGGTTTTACCAACAAGAAAACAGGAGCTGGACAGTGTTAAGGTCGAATTGGCTATATAATTTGCAGGACCCAGTGCAAAATGAAAATGTGGGTGCTCCTGTTTCAAAAAATGAAGAATTTTAAGACCATGGCAGCAGAGCAATGAACCAAGTGCAAGGCCCTTCTAAGTGTGGGCCCTTCTGCTACTGCATAGATTGTGTGCCCTCAGGCTGGCCTGGAGTGAAGCAATTGCTCTTAAGGATGCCCCTGCAGAAGTCCATCTGGTTAACTTTCAGCAAAAAATGTAACTCCACGTATTTGTTTACAGCTAGTTGAAGATACAAGGCAAAGACCAAAGACCTCTAGTTCCTGCTCCAGTGATTCTTGGGTTTTTGTCAAACTGACAGAAAATCTAAACCAGAAACAATATGGCTGGCTTGGTGTCTGCATCAGAGGGAAGAATTTATAATTCTTCACAGGATATTTTTAAACATGGGAATTTGGATTCAAGCAAGTAAACTCTGAAATTATAATTCTTACATCAAGTATTTGCAATGTCCAATTATATCTTTATGATCTTTTTTGGTTGAAGTTGACTGCTGTTTATTACAATAGATTACTTAAATTGTAATGTAATGTAAGGCATTTCTTTTTTAGCTCTTTCTTTCTTTGTCTTTTAAAAACATTTTATTCATTTATCTTTAGAGAGAGGGGAAGGGAAGGAGAAATAGAGAGAAACATAGAGAGGGAGAGAGTGTTGGCTGCCTCTCCCTTGCCCCCAACTGGGGACCTGGCCTGCAACCCAGGCTGGTGCCCTGACAGGGAATCAAAACGATGACCTTTCAGTTCTCAGGCCAGCACTCAATCCACTGAGGCTCATCAGCCAGGGCACTTTCCTTATCTTTGCTTTCTTCTTTCTTTCTCTTTTCTTTTGTAAACAGAAAATTCTCAGGTGCTAAATAGCAAGGATTTTAATTTCTATTTCTCTTAAGTTTGCCCTACTGATGACAGTAACAAATTTTCAGCAACTCTGAACTCTTTTCTTTAGAGCTCTGGAAAAATGATAGCTTAGTATGAGCATTACCGCGTACTTAACCAACTTTACCACTATTTTGAACATTCTTCTGGTTTTTTTTTTTTTTTTTTGACTTACCAAGATACTGTAGTTAAATATTATTGGAATTCTTGTGTCTGTAGGAAATCAGTCCCCATTATTTCATTGATAATTAATTAATAAAGAAAATGGAACTCTGGGCTTCTGTAAGGTTTTGTAAGTTCTTCTCAATGGCTTATGGGAAATTTAAAGGGTCCCCTTAGGTAACAGAGAAAGGTTTGTAGCTTTTAAAAAAAGTTTCTTTTAGAAAAGACAAGGTTTCTGTGACCTCCTTTTTTAAAGACAATGAAAGTGACAAGGCAAGATTTTAGATGATAAAGTTAAAGCCATCACTAAAGGTGGAAGCCAGAGATAAGAGACAACTGTGAGAACACACACAAACTAGTGGGGGTGTCACGGGGAACAGAACTCAGTTTTACATCAAAGATCAAGCTAACTAAACACTGGTGCTTGATGCCAGGCAGAGTTTGTGCCCTGTGGGTGCTGGCTGCTTTCTGCATCAACACCAGTTCTTCTTGCTTTAAGAATTATAGCTGACCCTTGGACAATGTGAGGTTAGGGGTGTCAACCCCCTGCACAGTCAAAATCTGTGTATAACTTTTGACTCACGCTAAAACTTAATAGTCTTCTGTTGTCCAGAAGTCTTACTGATAATGTAAATAGTCAATTAACACATATTTTGTACATATGTTATATACTGTATTCTTAAAATAAAGTAAGCTAGAGAAAAGAAAATGTTATTAAGGAAATTGTAATAAAAAGGAAATACAGTTACAGTATTTATTTAAAAATTTGCATATAAGTGGACCTGTGCAGTTCAAACACATATTGTTCAGGGGTCAATGGCACTTGCTAACTCACAAAAGACACATTAGCTCTGTCGTCTGCATCACTCCTTTGTCAAGGCTCTCCTCTATCTAGCTTTACCTATGCAGCTACTAATGAAGACCAGGTTCTCAGGGCATTTCTCCCCTACCCACTACTTTTCCTTCAAAACCACCATTCTGGGCTTCTGTTTGGCCAAGGATCCCTAAACCAGGATTAGTGAAATATTTAATTTAATATGGAATAGTGAGCCTAGATTCTACTTTGGTTTGTCTGGGTTCTTATTGAATCAGAATAAATTTTCAGGGTCCTTAGCAAAAATTCTTACTTTCTCCATCAAATTGGCAAAGGACTTCATTTACCGAAGAGATTTTCAAGCCAGTTTCCAGAGGAGGTCCCATGGTGTCAGGATTGGTCAAAGAACTACGTGGCATAATATTCATGACCTGACTCTGGTTATTATCTTTGGGTATGGTTTTTCTTCTGCTGTCTGCTGTTTCCACCCAATAAATTTCTTACCCCTTTCTCACTTTCTTGCCTATATTTCACCCCAAATGCCAAAGCTCTGATCCTTCTTTACATCTGCCAAGGTCACCTTGGCACAGCAATCTTTCCTCAGGCTCGCCTCAAGGACAAACTCCAACTGAGAATTTCTGCCCTTAACCTGAGAGCTGTGTGTTCTCTAGTTATTTGCTTGGCTTTTGCTTTGTTTTTATTTTCTTTTGCACTTTTACTTACTCTTTACCCTCTTACTCTTCTAAACAGCAAGTACTCTAGATTCCTTCCTCTGTCTCTATCCTGCTTTCTTTAATTTCACCCCGATCAAAAAAAAGTGGAAAAGTTTCCTTTCTTTGCCTCATTAAAAAACTATTATAAAATTTATAGCTGGTTTAGACCAACTATCACCGATCTTCTTCATTGAGTTACTGCCAAGAAGTGTTTTATGATTATTCACTGACCCATTTACAGCAAACACAGCAATGACCTTGGTGTTAGGAGCCCACATAGATCTTCTTAGTAGTTTGGAAAATAGACTGGGCATTTGAAGATCCTGGTGTTGCACAGGGTGACTTGGATTGTTTGACTTGCATGTTTTATATGGAAAGATAAAATCCCCAAGCCTTAATGTGTAATAACATCAAGTCATTTTGCCGCTGTATAGAAAATGTTTGTAGCCCTGAGACAATGTAGGAACTTTGCATTAGTTTCAGGATGCCATTAGTGAGGCTGGTAATTGAAAACAAATTGTGTTGGCGATGTTAAAATTGTCTATCGGTGCAAAATGTTTGAATCCCTAAATGTAATGAGATTAATCAATTATACAGAAGTGTCTTAGAGGCTGATAAAATAACTGCCAGTCTTGAGTCTGCTATTTGAAGGATGAGTCAGAGCAGGAATGGCTTACATGTTTGAAACATGAATTATGTTGATCACTCACTTGTGTGTTTGAAATATGTGAAAGTGATCTCTTTTCCCTGTAAACCCCCCCATATCATATTGGTTATTTTGTACATGTAAGGTGTTTAGTAGTACTCAACGCTCTCTAATAGATGATGTTTTATCCTGAGCAAAACTGTGTTGACCTGGAACAGATTCATAAAGAAGATTTCTGATGTGTGTTTCCAAGGAGAAAGCTTGATTGTATCTTTTGGAAGTTAGCTCTGAACTATGGTGTGAATAATGACTTGAGCACTTCATTGTCATAAAAGGAATCTGATGTCCGAGGAACAGTTGTAGTATGCTGCCTTCTTTAGTCACTTTCTGCAATGTGGCTAAGGCTAGCTTTGGGATCCGGGAGAGTGACAATAAAGACTGTCTACAACTGCACTGCTGACTACTGTATGTTCCTGTGATGAGGCCAATGCTATATTATGGGGAGTTGCTGATGGACAAGAGCTTGGCGGTGAGGGTAGCTCACCCAACACATGTAGAAACCAGGAAGAGGAGTGATCATTTTTCATGGCCAACCTGTGACAGCACTCTTAGAGAAATGGCACTTGATAATTCAGAAGGTGTGGCTGCAGGAACCAAGTACAAACCAGAGCCCCCAGGGTCCAGTATCCATATCATGCATCTTTAAAAAGCACAGGCCAGAAACCAAAGTCATCACTAAAAATTAATTGTTACTTTCATTTTGTAAAGACCCTGAAAGTAGATTCAATGTATAATCCACAGTAAAGCACCTTTAAAAATTCCTTTTACTTCCTTCTCAGTGGATTAGACTTCGGAACTGCTCCAGAGACTGCCCCCAAACACTTCTGTCATATATCACATGCCCCCCCCACCCCTTTAGCTCTTCATTTTGCAGGTCAACCCAGCTTCTATGTTTGCTTGTTTATCTGCTGCTGTTGTTGTTTCCCTGCCTTTGGTTTTGTTTAATGTGCTTCTGCTTATTCTTACAAAAAGGTTAGAAATTGGTTTGGCAAAATTCTCTTACAGCATAAGGCAAAGGGGAGAATCTGAGCAGACAAAGCCAAAGTTCTCTTATTAGCTGGTGTGAGAGCAGAAGTCTCAAATTACTGGTAAAACTATAGTTATCTTGTCCCTGTCATAATCTATGATAAGAGCCAACATTTATTAGTAGTTAGTATAATAAGTAGTTTCACTCATTTCACTAAGAGTTTTTACATTATTTCATAATAACTAATATTATCTTGCAAATTTGTCATAGCGCTGTACAAATAAGGAAACTATTTCAGAGAGGTTGAGCGAACTACTCAAGGTTACACTGATGGGCACCAGCAGCACTAGGATTTCTTGGCCTCAGCCTCGTCCGAGGCACCCTGTTCTTAACCATTACGGCGTTCGGTATCAGCATCCCCCAATGGCTGAGGTGATACTGAGGGTAAAGGAATCATTTGAACACAAGGACACTAGTTTGTATATAAGAAATACAATTTAACTCCACCTTTTCATTTTTCTCCTTTTTATGCAATTTTTCAGCTGAATGGACCATGCATATTACCAATGTCGAATACTTGTCTACAAATTAGTACTGGAACTTCCCAACTATAAGTGCTTGAGATTTGAGGAAGCAATTCTAAATTTAAGTTTTTGTTAAATTTTAAAAAACTATTTGCTCTTTTCCTCCTAAAAGATCAGGAGACCCAGGGTTACGATCTTGAGTTGGTTTTCTCTGTGTAGTTCACTCATCTCCACTGTGCCTCAACTGTGGGGTTGGGGAAGGGTTTAGGAGGGAGGTTAGGAACTCATCAAAGCTTGACAGTGATGAGTGGTACACAGAGCCTGGGTAATGAACTCCAAAGGAAGTTGTCAGCTCCAATACCAAATATGCAACCTTAAAATATCTTGCACTAAATTTCTACTTTTTAAACAAATTTCCCTTTTCGTATAAATGTTTCTTTTCTAGCTTTGTATCCTGATTGAAAGTGAAATGTTATGTCTCTGATGAGTTTCATCATCATTCTTTGGAAGACAGTTCTTACATTCACACTTCCCATTTTTCTCTGTGGCAGGTGCCTTCAACCTAGAGTGCACGTGTTGAGTCTGTCACTTTCATTTTCAGGGTCTGGAATCCGTGTTAACTCACCATCTTGTAGTGAGTCTTGTGTCAACTCCCTGAGCTGCTGGTTGGTTCTTTTTCTGTTGCAATCAGAGTCTGAGCTAGTTATTCAAAAGAAATGGAAAAACAGAGGGACAGGGAGGCTGAATGTAAGACTCTAACCTTATATTTGGAAACCTGGGCCTTTTGGATTAAAACAAACACTGGAGCTACAAAAGGAATCACTCAAAGTCATCTGTCCCCAATTTCTTGAATCAATTACTAAAAGGACTTATTGAATCATTACAAGGAATCTACACAAGATGGAATAAATAATATGTATTACACATATGCATGTACTCTTAATTTTTTACATGTAAATAGGTTCTGTTGTAGTTAATAAAAAATAAATTATTTTAATAATATTTAATTTTACTAACTTTGGAAGTATATATTTTCTTAGTCAATATAGTAATGAGGTAAGAAATCTGCTCTCATGAGATATTTATAAACTCCTATGTTAGAAAGGAGTTCTCATTTTTAAAACAGTTGAGAATTACTAATCTAAACAACAATGGCTCCCGAATGGTCAGCAAAATGGGAAGAAACATGAAAGAGGTCAGAAATATAAAGGCACTTCCACAAGGAAAAGGAGCAGGGGGCCCCTACCCCAGGCTGTCAATTCCTGTCAAGAAATTGGCTGACACATCCTTTCTTTAGCTTGGAGCCATGGCAGCCTGCTGCTTGATTTAGCATGGGTGTTAGGGGACACCGTGTCAGCAAACTCACAGGAAGAACTTGTCAAGTCTACTGGTACTCTGTCTAAGCTTCAAGATGGCATAGCACTTAGGTGCCCTAGTGTATCGTAATGCCTTTGACATTTCCTGAGGAAAAAATCATAGATTATAAGTTGATGCACAAAAGGGAGAATTAAGGGCTATTTGAGTGCAAAATTTCTGCTTTTAGTTGATGATCAAAAGGATCATCAAAGGGGCATAACAGTTAGCTTGTGGGGTGTGTGTGTGTGTGTGTGTGTGTGTGTGTGTGTGTGCATGCGTGTGTGTGTGTGTGTTTACCTCCCCCAGTTTCATCTGTCCTGATTCTGATAGCAAAATTTCAGTTTTCCTTTAAAGAATCACCGATACCCATCACTGAGCACATATCCTAGACCTGGTCTCAAAACTTCTGCGAGAATTATCGAGAAGGAGGTGAACTCCCCTGACCGAGGTGTTGAGGCTAGTTAGAAGTCATTTTTTTGCTGCTTGTGGTCATCTTTGCCATCACTGGGGAGAGACTGCCTAAAAATAAAACAATACAGGAGAACACTGGCCAGAAATGCCAGAAGAGTCCAAAACACACTGTTTGAACATCTGATCCAGATATTCCTGATTTTTGAGCTTTGGATTACATGAGCCAATCAAGTTTTCTTTGCTGCTTACATGTGTGAATTAGGGTGTTGTCACTGGCACTATAAAGAAACCTTATCAACGCAGGGCTGTCCTTTATCCTCTGATGAAATTTTCCATCCTCTTTGCATTTGCTTTCCACATTCTAATTCCAAAAAAACCTTTATTCTGCCACGTCAGGACCACAGTCTCACTCCATTAAGGACCCTCTCAGTGTGACCTCCAAGGACTTTTCCTTTAGTGAAAGTCCCAAAAAAAAAATACATAAATAAATGAAACATGGAGAAAAGCAGACACCCTGTAGTTCTCCTTGAGAACATGACTCTCAGAGATGGAAAAGTCACCTCAAACTAGAATGTTTTAAAATGCAAACTAAAGATCCCTTTCCTGGTAATGCATAGTGCCTGATGCACTGCAGTACACACAAGTCGCCAATTTCGATAGAGCAGCTTCGCAGCTCAGCTGGGGATTCTCGAAGACAGAAGATTATAATAAGTGCTGTTTTATGGAGATGGAGTATTTTGATGCTGACCCTTTGATTTTTGCATCCATTCCTTTTTTCTGTTTCTTTTGTCATTCTTGTTTCCCCTGCTGTGTTCTTTTCCATTGTAACTCTTTTCTTTGTCTGCAATTGGACCCACAGAAATGAGCCTGTAATAAGGAGACATGAGAATCCCCAAATTGCTCTCATTTTGACTTTCTTTGTTAATATTTTAGTTTATGAAACATACAGGAAGTAGTTTATCTCACTGGCCCTTCAATTTAGTCATGCTCCTATCTAAATCATTGCATGGAAAATTTAAATATTCATCACAGCATCTAAAAGCACCATTTCTAAAACTGTTTGTAGTTTATTATGTATGAAATCATTTTAATCTTACTAGTACTTGAGAAATATTTATCATACCTCATTCCAACATCCTGGAAAAGAAAGCAAGTGGGGCATATTGTATGGAAGGAGAAAGGGGAACAGTAATACTTCATGCACGCCGTTGATAAAGATGAAACTGGCTTCCTCAGCTCAGCTGATACGGCTTATCTGACTTTTGTGTCTCCTTTTGCTGCTTAATATATAATCAGATAAGATCTTTGTTCTTTAGCTATCTTTGCACAGAGTTTTAAAAGCCTGAGATTAAAGTCTTTATAAACTTTATGAAGTTTAAAGTTTTGTTCCTCCATGAAACTTTCCATACTACTCCTTAACAAATTCAAATCTTTTTTTTGTACATTTGACTGTAGTATCTTTTTACTTTTACCCTGTATACTTGGTTATAATATGGTACAGAACCCTTAGCATATACGATGACAGAGAATTTACTGCTTCAGTTGTTACTGTGTTTGTTATCTGGTTTCCCCACTGGATTATATGTTCTTTGGGGGCAGAAACTGTCTTTGTTTTTTCACCATTGAATCTCCTGTCTCTAGTGTAATATCTGGCACATAGTGAACACTTGATAAATATTTGTTTAAAAAGTGGATAAATAAATAAGTGAAATAGCTCAAAATAATATCACTGTCACTGAATATTAGAATGGATCAGTGTAGTTATCAAACTACATGTGATGGGTGAATCTAAAAACAACAGTGACAGTAACGATAATACTACCCTTGCCCTTAAGGATAAAACAGTGTGACTTATTACTTAGAAAGGGAAGATAATTATCGTTAGCTGAGAGCCTATTATTTTTAGAGTATAATGCAGTATGTGGATTTTTTCCATAGCCTACAGAAAAAAATAAACTCTACAGCAAGACCCAGTACACATGCACGCACAACGAAACCAAACTTTTCACAGAATTATTCACCTTTACTCTTTGGGGCATACTCATATTTCTATTCTTACCTATTTTAGGCTTTTCCTTCAATTTCATTAAAAATGGCTGGTCATGACCCACTAAGTCAATCTCATGTTTCTCTCATGGGCTTGAAGACCTCCCTGCAGTGGTGAGGAGTGTGGGTTCTGAATTCAGAATGCTCACTGGCTCTGCCACTTACTGGTGGTGTACTTTGGTTCCATCATCCAAAGTGCCCCAGCTAAACAATGCAGACGGTGCTAGTGACTACATCACAGGGTGGTCGTATGGATTAAGTGAAATGATGAATGGAAAGCACTTCCATTAATCACTAACGTGCACCAGGGACTATATGTGTGCTTCTTGGGCATCTCCTTTTATCCTCTGTAAGTCCCATCATGTAGTATTATCATCATCATTTTATAAGGAAAGTGAAGTTCAGAGTGGTTAAATGAATCATCTGAGGCCAAATGGACAGTAAGTGACCCAGCTGGGGTGTTCAAACCAGGTCTATCTGATTCTGGTGACCATGGATTATCTAGAACATAGCAGGGAACACTCAAAGAAAGCTTCATGGAGATGGTGCAATTTGAGGTTGCCTTTAAAGATGAGTGACTGGTATAGAACGATGTACCCAAATGCGTGTGGTCTGCATGTATGTGGTTGAAAGAAGGAAGGGTTTAGGATCAGCCACATGGGTTCTATTCTTGACTCCACCACTTACTAGCTTAGTAATTGGGTATAATTTAACTTAGCCTCCCTGAGGCTCAGTTTCCTCTGCTTCATGCATTTACAAGACCAAACTTGCAGCATTCTTGTGAGCAATGAGTTACACAGAATACATTTTTAGTTGTCAGACAATTAGTTGCTCAACAAGTGGAGTCTACTTTTACTAGTTAGAATTTGCTTATATGGTTTGTGAGTCACAACTTAATCTCTCACCCAGGGCTTAATTAAACTGGTAATAGGTAGGCTTAGATAGGTGCAACTTGCAGCCATTGTGAGAGAACGGCTAAAACTATACTTTATGGCCGGGTCTGTTAAGTTTTATTATTAATCATCTCACATAGTTCCAAGTAGAATGACTAGGAGTGACACTGAGATTTCAGCTATTGATTTTATTTCTAGTAGTAGAGTTTGTCCAACATTATCTCTTCCAAGTCACTGGCAATATTGTTTGGCTTCCTGGCTTAATGTGCGTATATTTCCCTAACCTAGGAGTCATCAGAACTTTCCAGTGGCCTTTTGACAAGTATCACGGAGTATCAAACGACAGTGGGGCCAACTTGGCAGCATTGTTCATTTCCATCTTAGCTTAATCACTAACTCTGCTGCCTGCTCGTTAAGCCTTGGGTCCAGAAATGAGTCAAATACTGGAAATATAAAGTTGGCTGCTGTTCTGCCCCCTCTCATTTCTGCCTTTGTGGAACTGAAGCCAGAGAAAGCCAAATTTCTTACTCCCTAGGGTGCTGCTAAAGGTGTATGGTACAACTTAACTGGGATTGTTGCTTCAATTGCTTTTCAGCTCTGGTTACTCTGAAATCATTCAGCTTAATATTTTCCCTGTGGACTCCATGGTGTGTTAGATGGTGGCTAAACCTCTGCTCATCAGAGGTGGAACACAGCTGTGATTCTAAAAGGCTCATTCACAGCTGGAGAATGGTGAGGGTGGAGCTTATGAAATTGGGACGCCCTGTTAAGTCTGTTCGCTGCTTAACCAACCCAGGACAAACTCTGTCCTGCAAGTGAATTATAGAGATGCAGGGAGAATGAATATTTTAGTCTCTAGGGCAATTAACTATCAGTTGAGTAGAAACTTTCAGAAAGGCAATTTTATACATAGTATATTTTCTTAAGTAGATATAATTAATTCCACATATCAAAGATGGTCCTGACAAGTTTTAGTTTTTGTGTTTGGTGATCCAGCAAAAACATGCTTTTGTAAAACATACCCCCTCAAATAGTTTATTTTTAATAAGTACTAGTAAAAAGTCTTGAAGTCAGGAGAAGAGAATTTGTGTCCCCTTCCTATTGCAATGGTTTGTGGTGACTTGCGTAAATCACCTACTAAGTTTGGTCTTTTTCCCCCCCTGATTTGTAAAATTCAGATTTCTCTCCATGGAATATGCAGTCTAGTTCTAAGATTCTACTCCAGTCTTAGGATTATTGCCTGGGATTCTGAAAGTCTAGCGTCACTAAATTGAACATTTTTGATTGGGATTTAACTCCACTGATCTTTTTTTAACAGAAGAAAACTTTTGCGTTGTGTGAAGAGCTTCTCTCCTCACCCCACAAGTTAGCATGTGAGCTGCCAGATTTAAAAAAAGCCTACTGTATTTTACTATGTATAATGCACACATCTTCGCTCAAATTATTGAGGGAAAATAAGGAGGTGCATTATACATGGGGAGTACTAATTCTGTGCCTACATAAGTGTTTTTAGTTCTTTTATTATGCTTATGCATTAAAAGTATAACTCTAGAAAGCAATAATGATATCTATATGCAAAAGAATACCCTGGAATATGATAATTAGTGAAATGCATAAATAAAAATTAAATAAAAAATTAAAACAAATGATTTTTTCCCTGAAAGTTTGAACCAAAAATGTGGTGCACATTATACATGGCAAAATATGGTATGTATGGAATATTTCAATAACATATATACTTTCAAACACTATATTCACTAGAGGAGCAATAAAATAATAAAAACTAGTTTTTAAGATTTCCACACATCTCATTTGATCCTCATAAAAACTATATAATGTAAGTCATCATTCCAACTTAATAGATGAAAATACTGAGATTTTAAAAAGAGTCGTTTCTTGTCCATGTTTACATAATTAATAAGTATGAGGGCACTAATAAGTGGCCAAGATGGATCTTAGTATTCACGCTCTTGATTTTTACCCCACTGTGAAATGCCAGAGTTCATGATAATAGGAGGGATTCTTTTGTACCTTTCAACTCTCAACCAAATGCTCACGACTGTATACATTTTAGGTTAGCTACAGCAGAAGCTGTTAATCTGCAAGATGCAGGCCCTTAGGGAGGTGGCTGGACTATTATTTCTAAAGGCATTTGAATCCTCATGGACACTGAACAGTATCTATTCACCAAAAACCTTAGTCAGTTTGGGCTGCTATAGCAATGTACTACAGACTGGTAGTTTATAAATAACAGAAATTAATTTCTCACTGTCTGGAGGCTGGAAGTCCAAGATTAGTGTGTAAATATGGTCAGGTTCTAGCGAGGGCCCTCTTCCGGTGTGCAGTCTGCCGACTTCTCATAGTACCCTTACATGGCAAGAGCACGCTCTCTAAGGTCTCTTTTATGAGGGCACTAATCTCATTCATGAAGGTTTCACCCTCATTACCTAGTTACCTCCTAATTAATTACCACCCTTAAATATTGCATTGAAAGTTAGGAATTTCAACATATGAACTTCGGGGACACAAACATTCAGTTCATAACACCAAATAAGTAATGCCTCAAATATATATGAGTATTTCTATCACTCAAATCTTTCAATACAATTGCAATTATTACATGTAAAAATTACTGAATTAGTCATAATTTTCTGCCACTATATGTATTTTCTCAATCAATGAATATTGAAAATACAACAAATATTGCTTAGACTCTGTGAAACTTTGGATATTAAAATGAGACTCTGGGAACTTCCTGAGGTTATGAAAATGTTCTACATCATGATTTGGGTGTTGGCTACACGGATGTTACACATTTGTCAAAATGCATTAAATTATATGCTTAGGGTCTATACATTTCCCTATTAAAAAATTTACCTCAATTTATTAAAACGAGGCCTTGGGTATTTGGAAAGTCAATAACCCAAATGTACAGCAATCACTAGAGTCCTAATTAGCTTTCCACTTATAGGCAGCATTGGGGGTAATGTGAGTGACTTTTATACTCTATAGGCCTCTGTGAGCTAAACTACTGAAAGCTACCATCAGTGGGTGAAATTTGCCACCTATGAGTGCAAAGCAAGACATTTCCTGTGTTTAGAAAGTGTAAAAACAGCTGTAGTGTCGACCCAGGTGATCAAGACAGAGATTTGTGAAGGAGAATGCAATTGCAGTTCAGGGAATGGAATCTGATTGAATGCTTGGAGAGGAGAAAGAGTTAATGCAAGTGAGTAGTAGTCAATCTGGAACATAAAAAGGAAGTCTGAGGACTACCAAATGTTGTCCAGAGAAGAAATTTCCTGAATCTGGTCAATTCAAAGTCAGGTGTTCTCTTGGGCTGCAATGTGGATCATAACTCTTCATCTTGGTTCAGATAAAATAGGTCCAAATTAGCCACTTTTCTTTGTTCTGATTCCCAATCTTGAGATAAACTTCTGTTTGCTGGTTTGGTTTTTAAAATGACCTAATTCTAGGAAGTGAGTGCTCTAGGTAGAAGATGTGAATATTTTAGATATTTGTAAAGTTGTATTAAATTAATCTGTATTATACATCAATTTCTGTTAAATTTGGTTAGTACAAGTTAATCCCTTTGTGTCTGATAATTTCTGATGATCTTAATTTTAACTTAATGGATCTGCAAGATTGTGATGACTCCTTGAATTAGTCAAGATTTTTTGGTCTTCATGTAACAGAAACACAACCCAAACTTGCTTAAGCAAAAGCAGAAATTTACTGGCTCATTTAACTTAGAAGTTCAAGGTGGCACAGCTTTCAGGGCAGCAGGATGCATACCCTGAATAGTTTGAATAATTTGGCTTGAATAATTTGGTTAGGAATATTACATTTTTCACTGCTTGGCTAAATCTTCCCTTAGCTCCATTTTTCTTCAGACTTTCTTTTTGTCCTAAGAAAATGTTTATCAATAGATCTAAATTGGTCCTAAATTTTAAGACATTCCAGTGAGAAAATAAACTCTATTTACAAAAGTTTCCCCACAAAAAATTCTGAATGGATAACTAATTGGCTTGATTTGCGTCAAGTAGCTATGCTTAAAGTAATCACTGGAGCCTGGGAAATAGGATGTGTAGATTAGCCTGAAATTGGGACCCCAGACCTTCACTGTAGCTCGGATGGCCAGTTCCCAATTCATAACGATAAGGAAAGGGGGAGGGGAGAGTTCTCAAATAGAACGTAGAGGTATAATATCAGGTGAAGGAACAATGAAAGCTTGGCAGGTGATACACAATACATATCCATCACACCCCTCAAAGCCACACTAGTCTTTGAGGTTTGACTGGCTTTTTAGCCAATAATCCCTGATCTTTTTTGTTCCCTCTTCCCTTTGTTCCCTGCCCTTCCTCCAGCTTACATAGACTAAGTAAGAACTTGTCCAGAACTTGTCTTCACAATTTTTAAATGTCTTTTTAGAAACCAATATATTCCAAATGTAATTTGGGAAGTAAGTCAAACACCATGTGAAGCATGTATTTTAAAGGCATGACCCAATAATCATCCTTAAATGAACATGGATCTGTTAAAAACAGAAAGACACACTGAAATTGAAATAGTATTTTTTGAGACATGACCTGCTTTAGATTTTCTAGCTTCCTTTAGTCCACTGAGACCAACTATGGTTGGGATGTGGGATTTTGTAGTCATGATAAAAATAAGCAAACAAATAAATAAAGATTGCTTTGTAACAATGGGTCATTCATTCCTTTTTTTTTAAATCTGGTAACTGGTTGTTAAGCACCTACTGTATGCCCAGAACTGGTCCTAAAAAACATAATATGACAATTCTATTTATGTGATTGTGAACCAGAAACAATTAGAAAAAGGGATGATTTTGGAAGTCCTTTTATCAATGTCCAACATGATCTATTCACAGCTAAAATAGTTAGGGACAGAGTGGGCTGGAATAACTCAATCAATATTTGTTAAACACCTGCTGTATGAGCTATAAGTCAGGGTACAGACATAAGCTGTGCTTATTGAAATACATGTTATTTGGCTATGATTATGGAAATACATGTTATTTGGCATATAAATTGGGTGACGGTATTGGTTCCTGTTGCTGCTGTAACAAATTACCACAGGATTAGTGGCTTAAAACACCACAGACTTATTTTCTTACAGTTCTGGAGGACAGAAGTGTGAAATGGGTCTCAGTGGACTAAAGTCAAGGTATTAGCAGGGCTGTGTTTCTTTCTGGGGGCTCTAGGAGAGAATTTTCCTCCTTCTCCCCCCAGTATTTTTTGTCTTTTCCAGTTTCTAGAGGCCCCCACATTCTTTTGCTGATGAAAGGCCATCTTTAAGGCCGACAAGGCATTTGAGTATTTGTCTCACCACATCATTCTAGATTTCCCACTTCTTCCTCCCTTTTACACTTCTAAGGACCCCTGTGATAAAGTGGGCCCATGTGAATAAAACAGGATAATCTTCCCACTTCGAGGTGGCTGCGTAGCAACCTTAATGCCATCTGTAACCTTAACTCTCCTTTGCCAAGTAACCTAACATAGTCACAGATTCCAGGTTAGCTTATGGACATTTTTGAGGGAGGCATTATTTTGTGCACTAAAGCAGCCAATCTGGATTTGGGGATCAGCAAAAGCTTCCCAGAGAAATCAATGCCTAAGAAGAGATATAAAGAATGAAAGGAGTATCTCCTTCTGAAGAGAAGAGGGGTTTTTAGGCAGAGCCCAGCAGCTGGGAGTGCACCAAATGGTCCTCCCTTCGTGGAAGAGCTTGTCCAGCCACAATGAGTGAGTAGTCTGAGTGTCCAGATGCGGCGTCTTCAGGATCTGCCTTCACTTCTGAGGCCAGGCCATGCTTAGTCCAGGTAGCCCAGTCAGTGACAGTGTAGCAAGAGTACTGGGGTCTGGCCACTGTTACCCAATATGGGACTCCTCTAATAGGTACTTTTTGTTCTGGAGTCCCCCATGGGGTTGACCAAGACTTTGTCAGATCTAAGACCTCACACGTCCAATCCTGTTCTCTTTCACAGGGTGTCCGATAAGAATTGTTATCTGAGGGCTTCCTCTGATCAACTCTGCATCTTCTCCTTCATCATTCACAGGCATCGCCTTCATAGGCTGCTTGCACTCTGACATTGGTATTTGTTTTCTGGGAGGACTCAGCTGAGAAACAGAAGGGCAACAGGAGCAGAAGATCATAGGAGAGAGAGTGCAAGACCTGCTTGCAAGTAGTTCAGAAGAGCAAGAACACAAGATTCAAAGGTGGACCTGGGCTTGGAATTACACATGCCCGATGAGAGTTGTATTGGTCAGGATAGGCTAACTGCTATAAGACAAGTCCTACATTTCAGTGGTTTACACAAAAGTATTCTTTTCCCTCCATTCAAGAGACCACACAGTTCTTCCTGGTCAAGCACCTGGCCTTGGCGTTCTACTTCAACCAGCAACTATAGAGGTTCCTTCAGTCGTTTTATTTGGTTTTCTCTAGGATCTTGAGTCCTCTCCCTTCAGCCAGTGGTTGGGAAAACAGACTGGGGAGATGGAATATGTGAAAGTTTTATGGATAAGGCCAGGATGTAGTACATCTCACATTTTTGGTGAATGACATAACAGATCTCCGTGGTCACAGGTGTTAAGTGGCTTTAAGAGAAGAAAGACCCAAACCAACTATAGGTGAAGAAAGAATATAGATGTAGCTTAGTAAACCAGATACCCCAGTACCTTGTGGACATTCAATAAATATTTGTTAAATGAATGAATTTGGACTCAGACAGACTTGACTTCAAATCTCAGTTCTATTGCTTGGCTACTAAGTAAGTTTAGAATTAAGTAAGCAGGTTACTTAACTCTAAACTCCTCTAAGCCTCATTTCTTCATATGTGAAATGGGCATAAAATATCTGTGGTATGAAGTAATTAGGGAATTTCTATGGGCTTGAGCATATAATAACTATAACTTACACTCACTGACTGCCAAGCATGTTGAAGTGATTTATATTTATTAATTCATTTGTTTCTCACTAAAACCTTAGGTGGTGGGTGATATTATTGTGATCAGTTTGTAGGTAAGGAAATGAAGGCAGTAAGTATCTTGCTCTAAATCACATAGCTAATTATTGATAGAGCTACAGTTTGACCCCATCTTAAGTGTCAGAGTTCTTAACCACAACACTACATACTACTTGTAGTAAGTTAATTGCCAATTTTGGTGTCTGGTACATAACTGATGCCCAAGAAATCGCAGGGAAGAATTATCAGCAGTAAGTCCAGGAGCAGGTGACGTACTGTGATCCAGGAAACAGGCTAGTCCCTGATATAAGCAAGGTTGGAAACAAACCCAGGTGTGTGGTGAAAATTGACATCTTCAGAGGGTTGAATAGGAATAACCATGAGCCTCCATCCTGGAAAACTGCTACACTGTATAGATTACAAGCATAAAGAGTATACTACAGGGGATTGAAATAGGGGCCCAGGTTCTAAAATAGTGTCACAAGGGAGAAATAAACAGGGCAGAAAGCAAGCAACTAAATTATAGATCATGTTTAGAAATGGATGAGCAGAAGGCTCTGCTAAGAGAAGCAAGAGAAAGGCGGCAGGAATAGGCATCAGGCAAATCATCCCAGCCATGTTTATCGATAAAAGTCAGTTGCTGGCTTAGCAGTAGTGTGTGAGTGTGTATACAAACGTCTGTGGTGTTAATCAATCTTCTAGTGTGCGTGGCGCTATTTTTTACAGTGCATCCTTCATTAACCTCCTTTGGATTCTTGAAACATTTCTACAGCCACCTTATCAAGATGATTCTCCAAAAAATTAGGCTCAATTCTTGCAAGCAAGCTAATAACCACTACTAACAATAATAAAAGAATAAGTTTGAAAAGTCTCAATCATCCTAATGAAAATAAGCCTTTTAAAAGGAGAGACTAGATTTTCAACCAAGTAGCTATTTAGACATCTTTAAAGCATGTAGAATCTTTCTAAGCTTTCACCACATGAGAAAATAAATGCAGAGCCATGTAGGGTTACTAACCCAGGGATATTCTTAGGAAAAGATTGTGAGGAAATTGGATAACAATAAAGGACTTCCCCCCATCCCAATTTCTCCTCCCTTCCTTCCTTCCTTCCTTCCTTCCTTCCTTCCTTCCTTCCTTCCTTCCTCCCTCCCTCCCTCCCTCCCTCCCTCCCTTTCTATAC